>JAVTVY010014628.1:0-64475 GCA_036873755.1 Hanleya hanleyi | reverse complement strand
GAAATGAGCCCCACCCTGTATCTCCTGAATTGAAGGATTGCTCCACCCCATAACCTCATATATTCTAAAGCTTACATCATTGTACATTTATGGAACACATCCATTACCCCTGAGGCTGGTAGTCCCCACCCACATGGAACTGATCCCCACCCTCTGTCTACCGAAGAATGTCTCGCTGCACCCCATAACCTGATCTATTCTGAAAGCTTGCATCATCATACACTTTTAGGACACATTCATTATAGGACACGTCCATTACTCCTGGGAAGCAGAGTCCCATCCTCTATCTCCCAAACTAAGCCTAGCTCCACCTCATAACCTTATATATTCTGAAAGTTTACATCATTTTACACTTATGGGACACATTCATTATGCCTGGAAGTAGTCCGCACCCCCAGGGAACTTATCCCCTCCCTCTTTCCCATGAACTGCCCTGCCCTGCTCCACCCCAGTACCTCATATTCTGAAAGCTTACATCATTGTTCAGTTATGGGATGCTCAATTGCAGCAACCACATAAAGTTTTCTTCACCAGTCCTAACGCCTATGCAGCATGTTAGTCCTAGGTCCATTCAATTATATTCTCTGTATAAATTGTCATTGTATGTAGTATCTCAATTCAGAACATCAAATCAAGACTAAACCTGGACATCAACCATCACCATTTTGTATCGATACACTTCTACAATAAAATATCTTGCATAGCAATGATCCTTAGAATCATGGGGTAGAGGTTATATCTCGATTTTAGGGATCACTCCTCGTTATTCACTCTTTCATGTGTTCACTATGCATTTGTCATGTACCTGCTCATATTTTTGTCACAACATATATTAATTCCTAACTCTTCTGTCATACAGATATGATTCTCCACAAGTTACTGTTCATATGACTACTATGAATGATACTGCAGAGATGATCAGGAACAAGCCTGTTCCTGAGCCAAGAAATGAAACTCCTCAAAAAAGGTAAATACTTTTGCTCTTTTCAGATCACAGGAAGACCAAGTAAAAATCTTTGAATGGAAATAGTAATGATTTAACGAAAGCTGTGCAACAATGAAGCTGTGCTTGTCATTTGATCTTGCAAGTACGAGTCAATGTGTCAATTTCTTAGTAGCAGTACATCTTGGTCAATTTCACCTCGTCTGTTCTTTGATATTCTGAAGTTGGACCAACATAATATATTTTCTTATAAGATCTGTGGATATAAGTTTCGAGTAAGTATATGAATACCCTTTATTACCCCTCGGGCAAATTTTGCTCGAAGGGTATTGTCGTCGTCTGTCCGTCTGTCTGTCCATCTTTCTTGTGAACACGATATCTCAAGAAAAATTATAGCCAGGCATTGTAAATTCATACAACAAATGTATCGGGTGAAGGGTCAGAAGCCTATTAAAAAGGACTGACCTTGACCTATTTTATCAAGGTCAAATTATAGTATTTGCTATATTTTTTGAAGGATTGAAGCTAGGATCTCTAAATTCATGTTACTTATGCAACTGGTGATTGACTAGAAGCCTACCCCAGTTGACTGACCTTGACCTATTTTTTATAGGTCATATACTGTTTATTATAATATAAAATGAAGAAATAAAGCTAGGCTTTCCAAATTAATACTATGTATATATCTGGCGAAGGTCCAGAGGTGTTCTGAAGATGACTGACCTTGACCTATTTTATCAAGGTCAAATGAATTAATCACAATATTTGCTATATTTTTTGAAGGATTGAAGCTAGAATCTCCAAATTCATATTACTTATGCAACTGGTGATCGACTAGAAGCCTATCACAGTTGACTGACCTTGACCTATTTTTTCAAGATCATATTCTGTTTATTATGGTGTAACATGAAGAAATATATCTAGGCTTTCCAAATTGATACTACATGTATGTATACATCTGGCAAAGGTCCAGAGGTGTACTGAAGATGACTGACCTTGACCTATTTTATCAAGGTCAAATTTTAGTATTTGCTATATTTTTTGAAGGATTAAAGTTAGGTCTCAAATTCATATTATATATGCAACTCGTGATTGACTGGAAGCCTATCCTAGTTGACTGACCTTGACCTATTTATATATACTGTTTATTATGATATAACATTGAGAAATAAAGCTAGGCTTTCCAAATTAACACTATGTGTACATCTGGTGATGCTCCAAAGGTGTGCTGAAGATGACTGACCTTGACCTATTTTATTCTTGACCTATTTTATCCAGGTCAGATTCTATTTAGTACAATATTCCATGAAAGATTTACATTGTCCAAATTTATACCACTTATGGCTGGACCTGAAGTCTATTGAAGAATATCACTGACCTTGACCTATTTTCAAAAGGTCAAATTCTATATGTTAAGTCTAAGGTCTCCAAATTCCTGTTCCTTATGCAATTAAATCAGAATTGACTTCAAATTGTTTGAAGATGACTGACCTTGATCTATATTTCCAAGATAAAATTACTTTATTTGATTATAAGCTTTTTAGAATAGCATATTTAGAGCTAAGAATTCGGTCGGTCATGCTCTACCAGAACCTCAAGCCTTGGCAAAAGCGAACTACAGCCAACCCTACTAGATCACATTTTTGTTAATCTAGTTCTAAAAATACACTGATGATATTATACAATGCATGAGTGAGTGAATATGATTTAACGACACTTTCAACTATATTTCAGTCATATCACGACATTGGATCCTATTCCTTTTCGCACCCCACGGGTGCCTCAGTTAGTCGCCTCTTACGACAAGCTCTCTGAGGAGCTGAGGCATATTCTTACCATGACCTGCGATGTGCACAACGACATCCCAGTCAATCCCCGGAAGACCCACGGGGCTACAGTGCATGAGTGCTGGGTGCAAACAATAACTGATAGCCGAGGGGTATTGAAGCCCAATGGGCTATTTTTATCAATGTTTAGGTTGGAATTTAACGACACCATTGCTGTTGGGAACATGAAGAATCAAGCCCTGGGTGTAGACACCAGTCATGATACTAGCATATCACAGGAAGACCAAACAAATGAACAAGCTGAGGTAAATATAAATGTTCAACATGTTTGAAGAACCCACCGCCAACTCATTTTGATCTAATACTACGTGTTGAAGCTAGGTTTAACTGTTGAATGTTGTGTCAAACAGATATGATTCTGCACAAGTTACTATTCATATGACTATTATGAATGATACTGCAGAGATGATCTTAGCTTTATCTAGTAGTTTACTACCTCTATATATTTCCCTATGAAAAGTTAACATTTAGGACATTGTTCCGGGAGTTCTTCTGTTGCATATTTCAAGATGTTAATATGTGATCATGTCTTAAGATATGAGGGACCTGTTTTGTAGTCACAGAGTATCATCGTCGCACAGTGACTCGACATACATATCATTATATCAATTTGAAGGTGAAACAATGTCCTGGATAGAATTCCAGTCTTGTCTAGACTTGTAAAATGTCTGCAATGATAACTTGCTGATCCATGTTGAAACCTATCAATGTTGTAGATCCAGTCCAATCTGCCGGAGCACCCCGCGGGAATCATGCTGTCCCGACCAGGCTATTATACTGTGCCCTCACTGGACCAGCTGGCCACAGTGGTTGATGAGAACGGAGACTGTGTGGTAGAAAACTTCACGATTGGACGAGATGGATTTGGCAGCATCTTCTTCCCAGGCCTCACGAACGTGGCTGGTCTTAACCTCGATGAGATAGGTAAGATCTTAGCTATGGCCTACACATTCTCACATTCCCAGGCCTCACCAATGTGGCTGGTCTTAACCTTGACAAGATAGGTAAGATCTCCCCTACGACCTATACACATTCTCACATTCCCAGGTCTCGCCAACGTGGTTTGTCTTAACCGTGATGAGATAGGTAAGATCTTAGCTATGGCCTACACACATTGTGACATTCCCAGGCCTCACCAACGTGGTTGGTCTTAACCTCGATGAGATAGGTAAGATCTCACTTACGGCCTATACACATTCTCACATTTCCAGGCCTCACCAATGTTGCTGGTCTTAACCTTGACGAGATAGTTAAGATCTTAGCTATGGCCTACACACATTCTGACATTCCCAGGCCTCACCAATGTGGCTGATCTTGACCTCGATGAGATAGGTAAGATCTCACTTACGGCCTATACACATTCTCACATTTCCAGGCCTCACCAATGTTGCTGGTCTTAACCTTGACGAGATAAATAAGATCTCACCTACGGCCTATACACATTCTCACATTCCCAGGCGTCACCAATGTGGCTGGTCTTAACTATGATGAGATAGGTAAGATCTCACTTACGGCCTACACACATTCTCACATTCCCAGGTCTCACCAATGTGGCTGGTCTTAACTTCGATGAGATAGGTAAGATCTCACTTACGGCCTACACACATTCTCACATTCCCAGGTTTCACCAACATGGTTTGTCTTAACCTCGATGAGATAGGTAAGATCTTAGCTACGGCCTACACACATTCTCACATTCCCAGGTCTCACCAACGTGGCTGATCTTGACCTCGATGAGATAGGTAAGATCTCAGCTACGACCTACACACATTCTCACATTCCCAGGCCACACCAACATGATTGGTCTTAACCTCGATGAGATAGGTAAGATCTCAGCTACGACCTACACACATTCTCACATTCCCAGGCCTCGCCAACGTGGCTGGTCTTAACCTCGACGTGATAGGTAAGATCTTAGCTACGGCCTACACACATTTTCACATTCCCAGATCTCACCAACGTGGCTGGTCTTAACCTCGATGAGATAGGTAAGATCTCACTCACGGCCTACACACATTCTCACATTCCCAGGCCTCACCAACGTGGCTGGTCTTGACCTCGATGAGATAGGTAAGATCTCAGCTACGGCCTACACACATTCTCACATTCCCAGGCCTCACCAACATGGTTGGTCTTAACCTCAACGTGATTGTAAGATCTTAGCTACGGCCTACACACATTTTCACATTCCCAGATCTCACCAACGTGGCTGGTCTTAACCTCGATGAGATAGGTAAGATCTCACTCACGGCCTACACACATTCTCACATTCCCAGGCCTCACCAACGTGGCTGGTCTTGACCTCGATGAGATAGGTAAGATCTCAGCTACGGCCTACACACATTCTCACATTCCCAGGCCTCACCAACATGGTTGGTCTTAACCTCAACGTGATTGTAAGATCTTAGCTACGGCCTACACACATTTTCACATTCCCAGATCTCACCAACGTGGCTGGTCTTAACCTCGATGAGATAGGTAAGATCTCACTCACGGCCTACACACATTCTCACATTCCCAGGCCTCACCAACATGGTTGGTCTTAACCTCGATGAGATAGGTAAGATCTCAGCTATGGCCTACACACATTCTCACATTCACAGGCCTCGCCAACGTGGTTGGTCTTAACCTCGATGAGATAGGTAAGATCTCAGCTATGGCCTACACACATTTTCACATTCCCAGATCTCACCAACGTGGCTGGTCTTAACCTCGATGAGATAGGTAAGATCTCACTCACGGCCTACACACATTCTCGCATTCCCAGGCCTCGCCAACGTGGTTGGTCTTAACCTCGATGAGATAGGTAAGATCTCCCCTACGACCTACACACATTCTCACATTCCCAGGCCTCGCCAATGTGGCTGGTCTTAACCTCGACGAGATAATGAAGATCTCAGCTATGGCCTCAACACATTCTCACATTCCCAGGCCTCACCAACGTGGTTGGTTTAACCTTGATGAGATAGGTACGATCTCACCTATGGCCTACACATTGTCACATTCCCAGGCCTCGCCAATGTGGCTGGTCTTAACCTCGACGAGATAATTAAGAACTCAGCTATGGCCTACACACATTCTCACATTCCCAATCCTCGCCAACGTGGTTGGTCTTAACATTGACAAAATAGGTAAGATCTCAGCTACGGCCTACACACATTCTCACATTATCATGACATGGTCTTCTTCACAACATGAACCTAGGCTGTACTTGTATGATTTATGGTAAAACCTGTGTAAACTCACACCTGAATAAACAAGTCGATCTGGGAATTCTGTCAAAATGCACGTTTTGGGTTACGATGCAGGGTCAAAGAAATTGGAACTCTTCTGTATGTGGAGATTAATTAAGCCTATACACTGAAGTTTTGATAGTGGCCAGAATGTCCGTCAAATATGCCAAAATGTATGATCCTGTATTACTGGGTTCAATTCTGTGGCAAAAATGTACTGGGTTTGGACCAGGGTGCATTTCTCTTCATTTATTAACTTAATTTATCGTGTTAGTTTCATAATTATGAACAATGGGAAGGTTTTCACATCATTTCCTTGACCCTACCATACATCATGTGAGACAGATACTTGTCACCTTCTGTATGGAGAATTCTATTGTTTTCACCATCTCAACACCATGGTCCCAGTACTCATTTTCCACTGTTTCAACCCTTTATCAATCAAACATTTTCACTGTAGTATGTAAAAACATCCAAGGATGAGCATAAATAACCAGAACATATGTGGGATTGGCCGAAGTCAACCTTGCTGCCCCAAAACAAACTTCCATGCATGTCACTGATGTAAACATGTGGGATTAACTCAGTGAGCCAGATGCGATTACTTTGCTAGCTTGTGCTTGGAAAAGCGAGTATTTCCACAGATGCTCTGTTAATTATGTCTGATTATATTTTTTTCATCCATCTCCAGTTCACTTCCGTCGTAAAGAGGTGATCGTGTACCCAGAGGATGACAACAAACCACCACTGGAGGAGGGGCTTAACAAGAGGGCAGAGGTCACACTAGACTGTGTCTGGCCTGTGGACAGAACTACCAAGAGTCCAATCAAGGTGAGAGAGAGATCAAACAAACAAAATCAATTTAGTCATCTGCAGTGTCCACCAGAAATATCATCCAATACCAATAATGTTCAAGAGGATTGTTAGAATTGGACATTGTCTGGCAGGTGTTTAAAGATGTAATCAGCCTCAAATCTGGGCTGAAATCGATGTCTCTCAAACTCAGCGAAAGTGACATATGTTACAACAGGTACAAAATGAAACACATTTGACCACAAAAAACTAAACTTGTTTCTACCATTAAAGAAAATAGAAGGAGTTGATCTTTAAAAATAAACAGCATGGCATGCCGTTTATTTTTCCACGGCCGTGTCAACAAGCGTATACACATATGGTGCATTCTACTAACGTATGCTATGCGACATCACCGAACTGTAGGCACGAGCCATGACGTTATCCCATGGCTGCAGCTGTGCAGCATTCAAATTCGTGAGCGTCGCTATGTCACTCATACGTCCCGCAGTGACGTCATTTTCCTCCCCGCGTACAACACACACTCAATGGCGAGACAGAAAAGCCGCCGAAGCGGGCAGAGTTACAAATTTCTCTGACAAGATATTCTTGCATTCGTTGTATATGACGATCCCACTATCATCAAATATAATACATATGATGCTTTGGTGATCTTCCCTGCTGAAAAAACGCACAGGAGAGAGTTTACAAAATCCATCCATTTTGAGGCTGATTACATCTTTAAATGAGAACTCCTGTGCAAAATAGTGATCTGCTGCATTTCACTACCATGGTTGAAAAACTGTCAGATATTATTTCAGTATCTCTGTACAGCTAGAATATTAATTATGTAAACTGTGCAAACTGACCAGACAGATTTTAGAATATTGAAGTATCTTTCTTTGCTCGGTATTAGACATTGTCTTGATTTTGCTTCACATTTCTAGTACATGAAATAGGTGATAGAATGCCATAAAAATCCCATGCATGTGTAACACTTAAGTAAATTTGAGGAAGGCTGAATGTTTGTGTTGTGTTCTTTGTACAGACACCTGATCGTCTCAAGGTGATGAGTTACCAGGATAAAATAGAGCTGGCCACAGCCAAACTGGGAGCCAAATTCATCGACTACCGGCCGGAGACAGGATCCTGGGTGTTTGAGGTGAGATATAGGCTTCGTCTAAAACTGCATGATATACCATTCTAACACAAAAATGGCTTTGCCTATATAATACAGAATGCACAAATGATTTAATTTCCAGTGAAAGCAAGCTTGATTTCTTTCAAACAGACCAAAACAATTTGCAGTTTGTGATGAGTAAATAGCATCATCTATTCTATAAACACATTCTAGAATATGTGGTTACCCCTGTAATAATTCAATCTCTCTATCAATATTCAATCACTCCCAATTTTAGAGACAAATTCAATCGGCAGTTCTAATAAATTTGATCACCCTCTAAAATCATGGAAATTACGAAGGAATTGTGGATTATATGTATGATTTTGAACCATTTCATCAACTTCCTGTTCTAATAAATTTGATCACCCCAGATTTTATGGTGGGAAATTGCACTTCCAGTGATTGAATATGAGAGAAATTACTGTAGAATTGAGAATCTGTATGAGGACTGAATATTCCTAGAGACCGTTGTGGCTCTACTGTTGGCAGCGATTTGATGTAAGACTCACAAAATATAAATGAAAAGGATCTGCTGCAAGTTGTATTTGTCCAGGATACCTTTTTAATGAGCGGTCTTACTCCAAAGCCTTGCTGTTCTTTGCAAGCTATCACAATCTTTGAAAGCAGAGACTGTTTCAAGATGAAATTTATCTGTGTTCTGATTCTCTCGTCCTACTTTTGTCTGACGTTATTGTGAACTATTTCAGGTGAAACATTTCTCCAAATATGGCTTGGCTGATGACTCAGACGATGAAGAACTAAGCGAACAGGAGAAGAAAAAACTGAAAACCTTACAACAACAGAACTTGGCTGTGCAGGTCAGTACCCTAACCATGTACTGAGGTATATGCTTGGATGAAGCAGCCATTGAATGATCTACATGAACACACCCCAACACCACTGAGAGGACCTCCGGACAAGTGGAGAGTCTCTCTCCTGGATACGGGTACATGGCCAACTTCATGGAACTTCTTGATCGGGAGATGTACAACATTTTCATTGCAAACTCTTGAAGAGGAAAAAAATACGTTAAATACTGTACATATACGATATGCAATATACTGCATATATAAATATATCACATTTATCTGTGATATGAGATGAAAATCTATTTGCGACATTCGTATTCGTATGTCTATCCTATTTATTGTACATTCTTGAAATCAGATCACATCTCTTTAAGAAGATACCTACTGCAGAATGTTGACTAAGTCTGTGATTTTGTCAAATCTTAACATTATTTATTATATTTTATTTTTACATGTAATCTTAATGCTTCTCTTATGTGTATCCAAAGCTGTACAGTAAGCAGTGCTTTAACATTATTGCTTTTTGAAATTGTCATTTGTTGAGATTGCTGAGGCTTTACATGCTTTTAGTAATAAAGTTGGATATTTTGTATTATGTATGAACATATATGTTATTTGTTGGGCTGTTGTCCTTTGTCAGTGATTTGGTGTTTGTCCTTGGTTAGAGTGATATATTATATGAACATTTATTCAGATAAAAACGTGTCATCTTTGTATTTACATGCATATTGGAGGAAAATGTCTTATACAGTACATATTAAATGCATTAAAGCAGCTGATTGGGACAAAAAACAAAAGAGAAAGTTGGAGAGGACAAACAACGACTAATTCCTGGTTCTCTTTATGCATTGTTAGATTTAAATAATTTATGGATATGACTTCGATTTTATCAAATCTGTTATCTAGCACGTATTTCATGGAATACTATAGCATTTTTCAGAGCCACACTTGTTCATCTTGTAGGATACTATATTACCATTCACAGCATACTATACATAGAATGTCCTAGACGATGTTCACTTCATACTTCATGTAGAATATCATAGCATTTTCCACAGAATACCATAGCCTTGTTCACAGCCACACATGTCCTTCACATAGAATACCATAGTACATTTCACAGCATACTTCAAATAGAATACCATAGCATTGTTAACAGAATGCCATAGCATTGTTCAGTCACACATGTCCTTCACATAGAATACCACAGCATTCTTTACAAAATACCACAGCATTGTTCCCGCCACAAATGTTACAGCCATACATGAACCTCACGTAAAATAACATAGGATTGTTCATAGAATAGCATTGTTCACAGCCACAAATGTCCTTCATATAGAAAACCATAGCATTGTTCACAGAATACCATAGCATTGTTCACAGAACACATTAGCATAGATCACAGCCATACATGTACTTCACATAGACAATCGCAGCATTGTTACAGCCATAACAGAACTTCTACCAATATGAATAGTGTGTAGTGCATAAACAATAAAAGTTTTCTTTTAAACAAAATGCGTTCTTTGATATCTGAAGGCTTAGGACCTTTATGTTTATCCAGAGATTAAGGTATCGCCAATATCTAGGCATTCACACTGTGAATGGTCACTGGTCACACCTTGGAAAAACCTACAATGAAAAACTACATTGCCAACATCGCCAGCTGGGTCACCATGGTAACGCCAGTGGTATTGCAGAATAATGACTTAAGCTTTGATAGACAATAACTGACATCAAAATATGCTCAAAGGGAATATCATGGTTCATTGCCTAAACTTGGCGTGACGTCACATGAGCCATGACATCATTTCACGCCTTTTGTCGTTGTCGGAACCGTCCTATTGAATTAGACAGTCACCTAAATTTGAGTGTGAAAATACCGTCACATGAAGGCGAGTAGTTAAGGGTCAAATTTGGTGTTGCCAGCAAATCCAGTGTGATTATTCACCCTCGTGTGTCACCCAAATCGGGATGTGACGCCGGATAAACCTAGAGACCCTGGATCTCCAATTTTGATAATTTTTTTTGAAGATTTCATCTAAGCCATCAATGCTAACTGGTCTCGGTCAGCTCTGGTTTACCCAATAAAACATTGTCATCTTATGTACACTTGATGCAGATAGAAGAGCATATCCATTTCTCTCTTCACTTGAACCGTATTTTTGTTTTTTGCATGTATGGTAATGTTTTCTCCAGGTCTTAGTCCAACATGTTTTATGCTATCAGCTAACAAAGAACATTTTGTTAATATGTGTGATATAGAAATAAAGATCTCTTCTTTTGGTGAATATGACATTAGCGTACATTCAATATTAGTGATTAAGACCTCTAGTTGTCAGGCCTCAATTTAAGGTGGTAGAATTCATGGTAACCTGTTGAGAGGTCAGCACTCCTTAAATTGAGGCCGGAGTTGTGTAGAGATTAGGCCATTCAAATATGATACTTTGTTTCTCAAACACAAGGCTGGGTCAATCGATGAGGCATGGAGCTTTTTTTTTTCTCATTTAATTTCTGATTACTGATCGCGAACCAAGGGAGATAATTCGGTTAATGCAAGTTAAAAAATCATATATAAGTTATATCTCTTAGCTTGTTCTCAAGATCAAGATCAACCAAGGGAGATAATTCTACCCAGTATTTCTGTTTTGGCGAGTATTTTGTTGTGGTGTGCCGTCTTCACAGTCGGCACAGAAAATTACTGATATAAAAAGAAATCATGCGGGCCTGATTGCGACCATGCGGCGGGATTTGAGAAACAAAGTATCCTATTTGAATGGCCTTACTCATGTAGAAATTGTAGTGGCTTTGGTGTTCCATGGATTTTCCATAATCTCTGAAAGGAGAATGTATATAACAGCAGCTCCAATGTCTTAGAAAATATGACCTTAGACCTTGTCATACGCCCATCAGAAGATGATGGGTGTACAATGCGATAGTGATTTTCATCCATCTGTTAACTTTTGCTTGTCCGTGCGATATCTGCAATTCCATGTCATTGAATGGTACCAAACATCGGATTTACCTTACCCATAGGTCAAAGAGAACCACTGTTCATTTTGAGAGCAAAAGGTCAAGGTCACTGTGTTGTTCATGCTATAAGTACAGTTCAGACTCCTTCTGAATTGTGATGTCAAAGAAGTAGCCTATTGATATTTACCCCTCAGCCAAAGAGTATTGTCTGCTTGGTCTGTTTGTCTGTCTGTCCATCTTGCTTGTTAACACAATTTGTTGAAGGATGATAGTCCGTCATTTTAAAATCATATAACATATGCAACTAGCAATGGGCCCGAAGATGACGGACATTGCCCTATTTTATCTGGGTCAAATTTGAGTATTGGTGATAACTTTTGAAGGATTACATCTTGGCTCTATTCATACTATATATGCAACTGACGAGTGAGAAGCCTTTCGAATTCCGCCTGACCTTGACCTATTTTATCAAGATCAAATTCTAGTTATTGCAGTATCTCAAGGAATCATGACTCGACATGTCAAATTACACTACAGTACTTACACAACTGGTGATTAATTAAAGCCTTTACAAGGTTTACCTATTTCATCAGGGTCAAATTTTAGTTAATACAGTATGTTTTAAATGGTTATAGTTTAGGCATGCATTGGTGTATATTGAAATCCATTTATAAGTGCCCTAAAGTGCTCTTCAGTTTAAGACCTTCATTTAATTGACGGAAAAAAAACTCTGTAAACACCGAAAAGAACCCCAGGATTGCGTCAGTGTTTCATAAGAATGGCCCTTTTGGGTGGTCTAACAGGCACACTGATTGGCTAAACTTAAAACATGACATTAGAAGTCCTCCAATTGGTGACCATATCAGGGCCGAACCCTCATATATTCCAGCTGCTTACATCAGGCTAAACTGATGTCGGAAAACATTGCATCTTGTATAAAAATAAAACAAGACATCAGATTGGCACAAAGAAAACTGCAGGCCACTGCTAATGTGCCCAGCTAAAAATTTGAAGCAACAAATGGCTGCCAGTTGCAGAAGCATGCACTGTAAGACAGATCGCGAGTCCCCAGATGTGTGTACTACGTCAGCAGATCTAGCCTAAACAAGTTGGATTTACGCACTATGGTTGGTCCTGCTTGACACACCTCCGCGCACACCCAGGGCACATGTCAACAATCTGAGTCTCGTTTTAAAGCGACTTGAAAAGTCTTTAAAAAAATGAAAAGGTTGTGGCAGGATTTGGCCCTCGAGAGGTTCAGTTGAAATACCAAAAATAAATTGTATTGAAAAAATGTTCGGATTGGCCATGTTGAAAGTACAATATTTTGTTTTATACTAAGAATAATTACAAGGAATTGGGTCTTATGATTCTTGAATAGCATGGTGATTCCTACGAAGTAGGCTACCATCTGCAAATTGTCCGGTGGTCAGTGAGTGAGTGAGTCCATCCGAATCCTTTCTTCGGCAAAATAAGGAGAACCGTTGACATTAGAACCTTGATTTTTTGAACGAAGGTGCATTAGGGGACTGTTACCAGCAAGTTCTGAGCTGACCTACTTTTGATGAAAATTTCTGGTGATTTTTGATGAAAATCACTGGTTTTTCTGACTTGGGCTCTGCCCATCTTGATATAAGCAGGATTTCAACTTGGGGCGGGAGGATTTTCAAGAGTTCAGTGAGCGTCGGAGTTCTAATGCCTACCCTACTTCGTAGGTCCTGTGACATTAGTCACACTGCCATGTGAACAGAAGTAGTGTATTTGTGCAAAATAACTGCTTTAAGGGTGAAAATACATTCTACATCTTTTTGAGGGTGTTTTCACCTTAAAATTAGTGATTTTATGTTGATGAGTTACTTCACAGCCCTCTTATTTCAAAATCATGAGACCGAAAACCTTATGTATTATATTGCTATCGTCGAAAGAAATATGCAGACATTTGACTTGTTCCACATGTTTTTGTTTTTTTTTTAAATCCCAATATTTTCTGAAGTATGGTTACTGTAGCATCAGGTTAACCAAGGGTTTTATTTCAGCATTTCTGTGGGTTATGTAGATTTTAATTACTGAATATGCAGTAACGAGCATCTATGCAGTTCATATTCATGGGGAAAATCCATCTAACTGTTGAAGTATCAAGCGCCATAAAAGTGATATGTTCTGATTTATATGTCATTTCGCTGACATCAGCCTAATGACGAACAGGCTGGACGGAGATGAACAGCCGTGTACGAGCTGTTGGTAACTGAACTTCCACTCCAAACATACCTTAAACATCAGTTGTACAGCATTATGGAATACTTCAAATGCTTACAGTAACATCCAAACTTGCATGAACTTATTGCCACCAAATGACACTATGAAAACACTGGTAAGTCATTCCACGAATCTGATGAAATTTTTTTGAATAAACACTGAAAAGAACCCCAGGGTTGCATACCAGTTTCATAAGAATGACCCTGATATAATAATTAACCCCTTGTAAATACTCTCCCCTGGCAGACTGTAAATAGTGAGAACGGTTTGCTAATGGGCGGTGTAACAGGCACACTGATTGGCTAAATTTGAAACATGACATTAGAAGCGCTCTGATTGGTTACCATATCGAGGTCATTTTTATGAAACTCTGGTATGCGCCTCTTTTTATCTCGCCTCACGAAGTAAAGGGGAGATCTTGTGAAGGGGGAAAGAGGGTGTCGGTGTTCCCTGCCTGGAAATGATAAGGTTTTTGGTTTAGCAAATTCAAATGTTTTTTTTTAAATTTAGAAAAAATATTTAAAAAAATAAAAAAAATATGGGGAGTGGGTATTCCATCTGGGGGTACTACTCCTGGGGTGCTCCAATGTTAAAATCCCTATGATAGACTTTTGCGTTTAGCTGAAGTGCACATGTACATCTGTACTTAGAAAGTTTGCTGCAGTTGTCAGCTGTCATTGGATGATTATGAAACTTGGTACACATGTTTCTTATGATTAGAGGATGTACCTGTGCAATTTAGGAGATGAAATATTGATTTTTGTCCAAATTATGGCAAATGATAGAGTTTTCTGTTTAGGTGAATTGTACATGTAGGCCTCCATGTACATGGTAAGTTTGCTGCAGTTGTCAGCTCTCATTGGATGATTACGAAACTTGGTACACATGTTTCTTATGATTAGAGGATGTACGTGTGCTATATTTGAGATGAAATATTAATTTTTCTCCAAATTATGGCAAATGATAGAGTTTGCGTTTAGCTGAAGTGCACATGTACATCTGTACATCACAGTTTGCTGCAGTTGTCACTGTCATTGAATGATTATGAAACCTGGTACACAAGTTTCTTATGATTAGAGGATGTACCTGTGCCATTTAGGAGATGAAATATTAATTTTTGTTCAAACTTTGAGGGTTTTGTCTACGTAATTTGCCAATGATAATGTACATGTATATACATGTACACCTGTACATGGAAAGTTTTCTGAAGCTGTCAGCTTTCATCGGATGAGATTGACACTTGCTACCCAAGTTCAATGTGATTTGAGGATGTGCGTGTGCTATTTAAGAAATATGACATAAATATGAATTTTTGTCCTAATTATTGCAGTTTAGACTTTGTACGTTTCTATTGATAAGGTTTTTGTTGGGCAAAAATTTACATGTAGATCTGTACATGGAAAGTTTGTTGAACCTTTCGTGGGATGATTATAAAACTTGAGGGACATGTTTAATGTTTTCCTAGGTCAGAGCTGTCCCGCAGTAATCCCACATGGGACTGACCTATCCAGCAGTAATTCCAAATGGCACTGGCCTATCCAGCAGTAATGGCACACGGGACTGACCTATCCAGCAGTAATCCCATATGGAACTCAACTATCCAGCAGTAATCCCAGACCAGACTGACCTATCCAGCAGTAATTCCAAATGGCACTGGCCTATCCAGCAGTAATGGCACACGGGACTGACCTATCCAGCAGTAATCCCATATGGAACTCAACTATCCAGCAGTAATCCCAGACCAGACTGATCTATCCAGCAGTAATCCCATTTGGGACTGGCCTATCCAGCAGTAATCCCACACAGGACTGACCTATCCAGCAGTAATCCCAAGTGGCATTGGCCTATCCAGCAGTAATCCCAGACCGGACTGGCCTATCCAGCAGTAATCCCACATGGGACTGGCCTATCCAGCAGTAATCCCACACGGGACTGGCCTATGCAGCAGTAATCTCACACGGGACTGACCTATCCAGAAGTAATGACACTGGACTGCAATATGCAGCAGTAATCCCACATGGCACTGACCTATCCAGCCATAATCCTACATGGGACTGACCTATTCCGCTGTAATCCCACACAGGTTTAGCCTATCCAGCAGTAATCCCACACAGGACTGGCCTCCCCAGCCGTAATCCCACACAGAATTGCAGTATGCAGCAGTAATCCCACACTGGACTGCCTATGCAGCAGTAATCCCACACGGGACCGTCCTTCCCAGCATTAATCCCATACGAGACTCATCTATCCAGCAGTAATCCCAGACAGGACCGGCCTATATCCAGCAGTAATCCCACTTGGGACTGGACTATCCATCAGTAATCCCACAGGGGACTGGTCTAGCCATCAGTAATAACACATGGGACTGGTCCATCCAGCAGTAATCCTACACAGGACTGGCCTCTCCAGCAGTAATCTCACATGGGACTGACCTATCCAGCAGTAATCTCACACTGGACTGCCCTATGCAGCAGTAATCCCACGGCACTGACCTATCCATCCTACATGGGATTAACTTATATGCCGTTAATTCCACATGGGAATTGTATATACCACATCACCTATTCCAGACGTTATTGTTTGCTCTACATGTATGCTTTCAATACTGCTGCAGCTTCGGCGGATGACCCCGCAAGGCGAGATATTGGGGTTCTCAGAACGCTTGTTCCTAAGAGTTGAGGAATAACTTGCCATGTACCAGTGTTTTCAGTGTTGTTTGGTGGCAATATGTTCGTGCAAGGAGCCATTTGAAGTATTTTGTAATCATGTACAACTGATTTTAATACGTCCGCATTATGTGATGGCTGTTTCTGTCCATCTGTCGCCCCGTGTCCGGTCTATATCTGGGACTAGGGGGAGATGATGTGTCGATTGCCAAATGTAGGTCATGGTCAAAGGTCAGAAAATTATTGAAAATTGCAAATTTGCAAGGGGTTCTTAAGGGTAAATGATGTGTCGCATACTAAAATTTAGGCATAGGTCAAAGGTCACTGTGATGTACCCCAACATCCAGTAATCATAAATGAAACATTTTTTTGTGTGTAAGTTAGTAGATATCATACTTTAGGGGGACATGTGTCACTTACCAAAATGTAGGTCACGGTCACTGTGGCCCCCAAAATCAGAAAATAGTTGATACATTAAGGGAATCTGATGTATCATGTACCAAAATTTAGGTCAAGATCACTGTGACCACAGAATCAGGAAATCATTAAAAGACACATTTTTTGTGTCAGTAGATACATTAGGAGGAGACAATCTTTCACATACCAAATTCACGTCAAAGTCACTGTAACCCCAAAATCAGGAAATTGTTAAAAATCGCGACTTTTTTTTATGTACCTGGATACATTAATGGGAGATGATATATCACATACCAAAATTTAGGTCAAGGTCAAAGGGCAAGGTCAGTGTGACCCCAGAAACAGGAAATTGTTAAAAATCGTAATATTTTGTGTCAGTAGATCAGTAGGGGGAGACAATTTGTCATGTACCAAAATTTAGGTCAAGGTCAAAGGGCATGGTCACTGTAACCCCAAAAGCAGGAATCATTAGAAGTCTTTTTAGAGGTGTTGGAGGATACATAAGTAGAGACGATGTCTTGTTTGGGCGTATTGAAGCCAATTTTGGCTCTTGTTAAATTATGTTTGGAGTGAAAGTTCAGTGTGATAGTTTTGTCCACAGCTTGTACTTTCGGATATTCATGGGGCCCGTGGAAAGACGTCACTGGTTTACATATAACATAGGATATCGTCACGTTTATAGGACTGTTGAATTATCTGAAATACAATGCTTAATACTGGTTGATACCATTTCTGTATTTCTAAAATTATTGGTTATTGACATCCAATTACCAGTAAACATAAAATCTGTGAAATTTGAATTGGTATGATGTCGCTGTTTGTTTTGTGACAGTAGTATCAGTGCATGCATGTATGTATTGTGAATAAATAAAAAAAACACGTATATTGGAATCCATCTGATGAGGCCAAATTATGGGCACCATGTCATTGGGAATGAACCTAACATTGCATGGTTGGGACAGCAAAATGTGTGCTTCTTTACATTTGTAGCATTATCCAAATTTTCAGAAACAACAACTGAAGGTTTTCCCAGTGGATGGTCAGATGAAGAATGGTCAACTGCAACAACAAGACCAGCTGATGTTACGAGCTGGCGAGGAGGTCCTTCCCACTTTTGCTGAGGGGGATGTAGGTGATGGAAATAGACTGGCCCAGTTACAGCAGGAGGTGCCCATGGCAGATGATGATGATGATCTGGTCCCTGGCATAGTTCAGGAGAAATATCCTGATGAATATGGAACAGAAGGTGTGTTTGGTGACTTAACAATCTGTTCTTTTACAATGCATGGCGAATATATGGAAGAAGGACCAGATCTTCAAAAAACACTCCCCATCTGTAATTGTCACTCCAGTAGATCCGTGTTCTGAGTATTGACAATCACAGAGCTTCTCCACGAATTAGGGATTTTATGTTTTTGAAAACATCAAGGTCGGATCACAACTGCATGGGAAAGACAGGTTGACCTCAAGATTTTATGAACAGAGAAAGGTGTCTTGACATTGATGGATATATCTAAAATCTATTAATGTTAATTGAATATCATCATGGTTCTAGAGAATAATATATTGATCTGATGAAACAAGTTAAAATATAAGAGAAGATGAGATTTACATATAGTGTACACCTGTCACCCCCTCATAGTAAAAATGAGACAGGCTGAATGATCTGCCAAAAGATGTTTCAACACAGAAACCCAGGTTTTGATCTGAGATCTTAAATAAGCAACATGTAAGATGAGGCTTTTTATTAGATCTGCATTTAATCAGATTGCAAGAAACGTTCCCTCTCCTCATGGTACCGGAATGATGTGAGCCTTCAATGTACTGTGAAATTTAGGTGTTGGTTGCAATTATGTTGCCCAAGAACTGTGTTATATCATCAGGAATAAGGCTAGATTGTGGTATAAAACTCAAAGCTGCTATTTTGGGATATTCGGTTTGATGATCGGGATATGATGACAAAGTTTTGTTTTTCATTCTAGACACTGATGAAGAAATGGAAGAACTAGAGGAGCCATGCTCACACCGATTGGCCACCAGTATGGGAGTGACAGCACGTAACATGCAGGTCATGAAGGCCTCCTTCTTTGGTGAAGATATGGACGGAGACTTCGGTGAGTCTGACTCTATCACTTACATCTAAACATACAGTTTACAAGGGTAATCATGTAGCATCAAGACACACATCCAAACATCCTGGCTGATCACTGGAGAACATGTGTCGGTTCATTTTACATTGCGACGAGATACATGAAGAGAGATTTCACCAATGTGTGATATGTATCCAATCTGGAATACCAGAGCCTTCCTGTCCTGCAGTGATTGGAGTTTTCCAGATTTACCTGGTATTTAAGTTTTGTGATCATACAAGTACATGTGAATGACACAAATTTGTGAAAATCTGCCATTTTCCAAATTTCACATGCCAGGTCACTCTGATCTCAGGTCCTGTTTTCTCTACTAGGCTTTAGGATGGAGCTCAGCCGTACAATCAATCATTGGATAGCAGACAAAACCCTAGAATTCAGAACATATCGAGGCTGTCTCTGTGGAGATCATATCGCTGTCCCGACGTCATGGATGTTACAAGCGTGTCTGATTGATGAGCATGACATTCTCATGATGCATTCTT
Organism: Hanleya hanleyi; assembly: GCA_036873755.1. Classification (NCBI taxonomy): domain Eukaryota; kingdom Metazoa; phylum Mollusca; class Polyplacophora; order Lepidopleurida; family Hanleyidae; genus Hanleya; species Hanleya hanleyi. The sequence continues at coordinate 44,724 of JAVTVY010014628.1, read as the reverse complement.
GGGAAACATTTTCTTTCTGTCATCAGGACATCATGATACTGGCCATGAAGACGAATCATGACTGATGCTTCATAAGGAATTTGATATGTTCAAATGGAACCGGAAGAGGACACGTTAATGAATTCAGCGATGTATTATGGGACACTATCAAATTAAACATGTCACAGGGTTTCATTGGAGTGGTCTTTTTCCAACAGAAAGCGACCCTGGTGGTGAGGTTGCTGTTTATCTGCACAATTCCAGATCATTCTAACAGGCATTTCAGCTGAGATTATTTGTTACATGCTATTGTAACGTTTGATATCCTGGTGTCACTCTTTGCTGATTGTGTCCATTCAACCTGACAAGGGCAAAGACATGAGTTGTCAGTGATCAACAAAACACCATTGTCTGCACTTGAGATCTGTTAATTATATAAATCAGTGTTTTTTGTTCTCAACCAAAACCTCTGCCAAAGTTTTATCAAGAAGTCAGTTTATATTCTTGTTTAATGAATGACAGAAACGGTTGTCAGTTCTGAAGAAATTGTCACATGGATTGCCTACATGAGCAGTGTGACTAACGTCACAGGACCTACGAAGTAGGGTTTGATACGATTTAAGTGTGTACTTGACCTAAGACATGTTTTTCCAATTTCGAGGTTTATAGGTCACCTAAGTAAGTCTGCCCAAGTGGTGGGAAAATCCTCCCGAGGGTAGTGCATACATTGTAGGTTGAATAAGTGTAGCATCATGTAAGCTCCTAGAATATATGGGAATTGGGGGATTCCATCCAACGATAACAATTCTCAGGTGGTCTGAATCTGAAATGGACCAGGCCTCCTGGTATCCGGGAACCTTCAAAAGTCACAATGAAACATACAACCCAGGGTTCCCGATGGGCATGACAGTGCACTCGCTGAGTGATAAACAGATAATAAAAAATAGTTATAAATCAAATTTTCATCAGAATTCGGTCAGCTCAGAACTTGCTGATAACAGTCCCCTAATTCATGTTCATGCCAAAGATCAAGGTTCTAATATCAACGGTTCTCCTTATTCTGCTGACGAAAGGATTCGGATGGACTGACTGACTGACCGACTCACTGACTATTGGATAATTTGCAAATGAGAGCCTACTTCGTAGAAAAAAAGCAGTCTCTCGTGTTTGTAAAATTTGCGAGAGCTGTTGATTACTCTCCTAGATTTTGTATTCTGAGAGTGATCACTGTATTGCAAGAGTGATTCACTTTTGTCAGTATCACTACCCAGTATATTTTCATTTTCCAGGAGAGTGATCCTGGAATGAATGTTAGGCGAGTGATGGAGATGGAGAAAGTGATCACTCCTTAAAAACGAGAAACTAAGAGTATAAACTTCTGACATGAATTTTACCTGCATATTAGCCACAGAGATGTCACGTCACATAAAATATCTGTTTTGTTGAATAAGATAACAAGCGCCGTATTATACATATTCTATTTACAGCCCCTGAGGGTATTGGACTACACCCCGCTGTGACTGTGACAGAGATGCGGTCAGCCTCACCTTTACTGAGAAAGACTGAACAATTACCCAGACACACCAGTCTGTTTGGCTCGGCCCTCAAGTCTAAATATGCTCCACCAATCCGACCTCAGGCTCAAAGTCCTATGACAGACTTGCACATGGAGGCTGAAAGTAAGAACCTGTTCATCAATTGACTAAAATCTGAATATATCCCACCATTGTTTCTGAGCATTGTCTGAAATGATCCTAACCTTATTCTCCTTTCTTTTCTTTTTTTGGTAGTTTCTCAATTGGTTGGTTAGTATTTTGTACAGTGCAAGCTGTATAAACTGCTATCATCCATGTCGGGCACCTCCATGTATTTTATCTCGAGTGTTTTGAACATTTTCATATAATTAGTAGTATGAGGCTAGAAGACAAGCAGATCTTTCTTATCTGAAGTTGTCATCTAACAAATACATTCAGGAAATTTCCACAGTATTAATAAACCTCGAGCAGCTCCAAATTCTTCAGAAGCCATATTTCTAAAGATGCTCAGATAATATATGCATGGCAGTCGAGGTTCAAGAGCTGCCAATCACTGCCAGTAACTGATACCATGTGACACAAATCTCGACCAATCTGATCCAGGACCATCATGTCTAATTTCAAGAGGGAAAAATACAGTGTATGTGAAAACAGGTTTCTTGGATTATCTGCTGTAGGTTTAATTCTTCATCAAGATCAACAGTTCAAAAAAGAAAACAACAACGAAGAAAGCGACCAGAAAGGCTCAATTCTTTGTACAATTCAGTGATTTCAAACACAAAACAGATACAGATATGGTCTTAAAGAAAACAAATGTTTGTAATTTATCCAGTTCCCATTGAAATAAGTAGCAAAAGGTTAGAAGCTGGTTTCCTCAATGAGAAAATCATCTGCTTTATTTCTCAGATATTTTCCCACCAAGAATCCCTTCAACAGAGCCCCTTAAGCCAGTGAGGACCTTTTTTCCTCCACCCCCTCCAGAGCACATCCCCATTCCCAGTGGCATGACCCAGGAACGACCACGTCGAATCGTAGGCTCAAGAATCCAGAGAGCTCTTCCCAGCACGAAGGAGTCATTCATTTATGAAAAACAAAAAATTGTCCATGATGCTGGCTGCTTCATGGGGCGTTCATTCCGTGTTGGATGGGGGCCTGGCTGGACAATGGTGCATTGTGGAAAATCTGTCTCATCAGAACAAGGTATAAAGTTTCTCCTCTAAACGCTCGTGGCTGCTACTTACCATGCTTACTTGAACTCACAGGATGATGTAGGTTTCAGTTTCTCAGGCTATCACATAGTGCTGGAATCAGCTGGAGAGTGACCTTGGTCTCATCTTCATACACAAGTCTAAATCATTCAAATTCAAGGTGTAAAATTCATCCACAAACCAGAGATGAGCCAATCAGAACATAACAAGCTACTGTGTTGTTGGGTGATGTATTCTCTCGGTATATTAGGTCGGTCCTCCTAATATGGCAGTAAGGGTGGCCAGATACATAGGAAATAACCCACTCATACAGCACATAATGAAATTCAAATGGATTCGAGGTCAGTGACGTTATTTGTCTATTTACAAATTCTTTTGAATGGAGCCGGTGGTTGAATATATCAAGGCTAATTTGAAGTGTGAACAGAGAAATCGACCTGTGTATGAAGATGCCTTGGAAAATGTATATAGATCTAGAACAATTCTCAAGTCTCCCACCAAATGGCTTGGATTAAAGTTGTGTTATACATGTTTGTTACATTCAGTTGCTGACAAGTTAAATATATTTCTTTTTTCGATGAACAGTCAAGAGTTTTTGATTATTCATGTATGTCTTGTGTTTCAGTGGAGGTCAAGCCGGACATGTTTTCCATTCTTCCTGGACATACTGGCCCGTCAACCACCAAAGTGGGCGGATCCCCGTGGACAGTGACCATGGAGACGCTTAATGTAGCGGGATATTTCAGTCCCCACGATCAAGTTCTCAAAGTAGGTTTCCAAAGTTAACTTGATGAACACTGAATCTGTTCCAGAAAATGGTGCATGGAGTGGGAGGTAGACATCTTTTTCTGACCCCAACAACCCATATATCATTTATCATATCTTTCTAATGTTAAATGACTGTCTACCACCCACCACACATATACCATGGAACTAAAAAATCTCTCCCCCCGCCCCCCATCCCATATACTTTTTTTCTGGAACAGCCCTAAACTACGAAAGAGTGTGACAGAGGTACCATGTTGATAGACTACACCACTGTTCAGTGTCCTTCAACATGGCCAACCTGTGACACTTATTGCAACATTCCAATTTACAGTGAAACCTATGAATATCGACACCGAGTAAACCAACCAACCTCTAAATACTGACATTATCTTGGGTCCCAATACCTTAATTAAAGGTATTTTGAACCTTGATAAACCAGAACCCTGTCAAATCAGACACCATAATCTGGTCCCAAGAATGGTCGGTTTACACAGGTTTCACTGTTGAAACCGAGACTTTCACTCATCCAATTTGATCTATTGATAATTACTTGTGACCTCTAGGGGCTTCGCATGAACTGGAAGTACACAAGTTTTGGATATTGACTGGTTAGCTCGGTCAGAAAGGTGTAAAATTGCACAACTGGAAGTAAACTTCTGGACTGTTGATTGGCCACATAATATTGTGCGAGCTCTGCATTGCTGATATGGACAACTACAGTGTCCTGGCTAGATAAAACAAGTATTCGCAATACACATTGATAAGTAATCTATTTCTTCTAATTATTCAGACGACAAAACTTCAGGCATCTGTGGAGAGCAATTCTGCTAACTTTCTACAAGTTTCACTAGCTAACTTTTCAGTTCTTGGGATAAATAATATATCCATGCCACAGTATTTAGCCTCAGTTGATATAAATATGTTGTTTTTTTCTGCTTCTAAGTCTAAAAATATACTGTTCGAAAAATTAGAAGAAATAAGGTAAATTTGGCCCATCACCATGATCACTGACAGTCATACAGAGTATGTACATGTAGATTCTTCACTGAAAATTAGCAGTTCGCGCAAATTCTGGTTTAAAAAATAATGCAACAGCTTTGATTTTGTTCATAGAACAATCATGCCCAGGCATTAGAGATACAGTTGGATCACACTCAGAGCTCTGTAGATGGAGATTCCCCTCTGTATTCCCCTTCACAAGGGGTAGAGGCCCTACACCAGTATGCTGCCCAATCTGGAAAGGATGCTCAAATATCAGGTATCATTATTTGACGTGTTTGCACAAAAGACTGCACATCTTTCATATATCTTTCATTCATTCAAGGTTATGTCAGTTTTACCCCTCTGCCATTTTGGCCTTGGGATATTGTCGTCGCCATGTACGTCCGTCCGTTAGTACCGCATTTTAGGCAAAACCGCTCGAGACACAACCAACAAATTTTGAACACTTATTTATCTAGTGCTAAGTCAGTCGCCTATCGAAAGTGGCTTCCCTCGGCCCATATTTTACACCATCATTTCGCGGCTCGATTCATCAGGTTCGGTTCTACATCCAAAGCAGTCACCAATATTCCAACGAATAAATGTCGAGAGTTGAACGCTCGCACCTGCCTTAATGCATGTATAGCAACAGTTTCTAAACCTCTTCGATTTTTGCTCTCGAACATGTGCTTCGCAATTTGCTTTAACCGATGCTATTCAGTACATTAAATATGATTGGTCTGTTTCTTGCTGTAGCCTGCCAATCAGATAGACCGTTGCGTAGAGCAAGGAATGGAGCACTGCCCTATACATCATCGGAACTTGTGCAGTCGCCCAAATTGAGTTGATGTGTTACCAAGCAGCCGATTCTCGTGCCGCTTTTGTTTCAGTTCATATCTGAATCGAGGAGTGCAGTTATTCGTGCCCCTCTGTCCGCTTTTATGGGCGTTGCGGGGTGCATGCGCGATGGTGCTCCTTAGAAATGACGGACTGCTTTACAGATATATTAATTTCTATTTCTGTCCTATAATATGCTTGAATATAGCCAACTATATCTGCAGAACTGTGTTTGATATAGCTACTATATTTTGGAAACTAGCAGCCAACAAAAAATTACTCGCCTCAGCCCTTATTTTACAGAGTTATGCCCCTTTTAGGGTGCAGTTATCTCTGATTTTGTGATATATTTTTGAATGTAACCAGTTATATATAATTAACTGTGTTTGGTACAGCTATCAGATTATGAGGAAACTTTTTAATCCAGACGTAGTCCGAGTCTAGATGCCTACAAAAAAATTAGTTGTCTCGGCTCATATTTGAGTTATGCCACTTTCGGATGTAATAATCTCTGATTTTGTGATCTGTAGTTGAATGTACAATATGCTTGGATATGCTTGAATGTAACCAGTTATATCTGAAGAACTGTGCTCAATACAACTTATTTATCAACTGGTATTCTGCAAGCCTACAACAAATTTTTCGTCTCTGCCCTTATTTTACAGAGTTATGACCCTTTTTGTGTATTAATCCAGACATGATTTTGTGATATATATTCTTGAATGTAGCTGTTACATCTGCAGACTTGATGATATTCTCTAAAAAGGACAATTCTGGATGATTACTATAGCCATATTATATGTTGCACATTCTCGCCATATTTCTCAATTGCTTGTGGGAAGCTGAGGGGTTTTGTGAGTCTCACCCTTACATGTATGTTAATATTTCTCACCAGGGATGAAAACATGTCATACTTGGGTATGTTTGGTGACAGTCACACCTTGTGACGTGTTTCATTTTCTATCTACAGTAACACGTTGCTCATTATTTTCTTGTGTTAACGTTTCAGTGTCCCACCCAGACTTTGCCTCTGTCCATCACATGGAGATGGTGTTCAACTTGTGTGTGGCATTGTGGGGGAATCTCCCTGGATATGATGACACAGAAGGTTTGTCAACAGTTCTTGTCTTAATTCCTGTCCCTGCTTCTCTGCTACCACAAATCTCAGAATCATTATACCACAATGCATTCTCTAATAAAACTTGATAAAATTAATAATTCTGCTACTCTTTAAATCTCACCACTCATATATGTATTCACTTGTCAAAGAATTTCACTGACCTATTGAAACCATATTGTAATCGGTTTTAACCCCATATTTTGCCTTGGGTTATTGTCATCATGTATGTCCATCCGTTCATCTGTCTCCCTTTTTGTCCCCCGCCGCAACGCGGCCGGGGACTTTAAAATGGTTCTTGCTTCTATGTGTCCGTGCATGCACGGACATGTCCGTGCAAATACTTCGTAAGCAATAACTTCTAAATGCTTTGTCGGATTCCTCCGAAATTTGGCATCTGCATTCTTTGCGACAAGATGTCTCTTGGTATTACGTTTCAGCAAGATCCGCCTGTAGGTGGCGCCACTGGGGTCTTGCTTCTATGTGTCCGTGCATGCACGGACATGTCCGTGCAAATACTTCGTAAGCAATAACTTCTAAATGCTTTGTTGGATTCCTCCGAAATTTGGCATCTGCATTCTTTGCGACAAGACGTCTCTTGGTATTACGTTTCAGCAAGATCCGCCTGTAGGTGGCGCCACTGGGGTCTTGCTTCTATCTGTCCGTGCATGCACGGACATGTCCGTGCAAATACTTCGTAAGCAATAACTTCTAAATGCTTTGTCGGATTCCTCCGAAATTTGGCATCTGCATTCTTTGCGACAAGACGTCTCTTGGTATTACGTTTCAGCAAGATCCGCCTGTAGGTGGCGCCACTGGGGTCTTGCTTCTATGTGTCCGCATGCACGGACATGTCCGTGCAAATACTTCGTAAGCAATAACTTCTAAATGCTTTGTCGGATTCCTCCGAAATTTGGCATCTGCATTCTTTGCGACAAGACGTCTCTTGGTATTACGTTTCAGCAAGATCCGCCTGTAGGTGGCGCCACTGGGGTCTTGCTTCTATGTGTCCGTGCATGCACGGACATGTCCGTGCAAATACTTCGTAAGCAATAACTTCTAAATGCTTTGTCGGATTCCTCCGAAATTTGGCATCTGCATTCTTTGCGACAAGACGTCTCTTGGTATTACGTTTCAGCAAGATCCGCCTGTAGGTGGCGCCACTGGGTCTTGTTCCAATCTTTAGTGCATGTCAGTGCATGTCCGTGCAAATACTTCGTAAGCGATAACTCCTAAATGCTTTGTCGGATTCCTCCGAAATTTGGCATCTGCATTCTTTGCGACAAGACGTCTGTTGGTATTACGTTTCAGCAAGATCCGCCTGTAGGTGGCGCCACTGGGTCTTGTTCCAATCTTTAGTGGATGTTCGTGCAAATGCTTCATAAGCGATAACTCCTAAATGCTTTGTCGGATTCCTCCAAAATTTGGCATCTGCATTCTTTGCGACAAGACGTCTGTTGGTATTACGTTTCAGCAAGATCCGCCTGTAGGTGGCGCCACTGGGTCTTGTTCCAATATTTAGTGCATGTCCGTGCAAATACTGCGTAAGCGATAACTCCTAAATGCTTTGTCGGATTCCTCCGAAATTTGGCATCTGCATTCTTTGCGACAAGACGTCGCTGGTATTACGTTTCAGCAAGATCCACCTGTAGGTGGCGCCACTGGGTCTTGTTCCAATCTTTAATGCATGTCCGTTCATGTTTGTTCAAATCCTTCGCGAGCGATAACTTTCGAACAATTTGTCGGATTTCTTCGAAATTTGGTAAATGCATTCCCTGCGACAAAACACCGTTGGTGATGCGTTTCAGCAAAATCCGCCCGGAGGTGGCGCCACTAGAGTTCATTCCATTATTCCATGCTGCAAGTGATAACTTAGAAACACTTGGTCGAATTTCTTTGAAATATCCTACATATGTACCTTTCTGGGTAACATGAGAAACGTTGCGGCTCATCGGATTCTTCTCAAATTTGGCATGCATTTACCATGCCAGGAGCTGTTGCTTGGGATTGCCTTTCGCTCACTTGCACTCACAGGTGGCGCCACCTGGTGGCAACATCACAAATTCGTTTCCGGGTAATAACTTGAGAACTGACCATCGGATTCTTCTCAAATTTTGTATGAATGTACCGTGACATAAGATGTCGCTTGATAATGCATTTCACTGACTTGCGCCTAGAGGTGGCGTCACCTGGTGTCAAAATCTAAATTTGGTTTCTGGGCAATAACTTGAGGACCCTCATCGGATTCTTCTCAAATTTGGTATGCAGATGTCCCCACGATACCATGTTCCTTGGGATTGTATTTTTCCCCGCTTCTGCCTACAGGCATGACAGGTGGCGTCTCCTGGTGGAAAAATTTGTTTGCGGGCAATAATTTGGCAACTGCTCATCAGATTATTCTCAAATTTTGTATTCATATGTGACCCGCCCCAAATAACATGAACACCGGTGGGCATCTAGTACCGGCAATAACTTGAGGACCCCTCTTCAGAGTCTCAAAGTTCATATGCCGATACCATGACATGAGATGTCATTTGGGATTGTGTTTTGCCTGCTTGCACCTACAGGTGGTGACTCCTTGTGGCAAAGTCTAAATTTGGTTTCTGGGCAATAGGTTGAGGATGCCTTCATATTCTTGTCAAATTTAGTTTGCAGATAATATGCCATGAGTTGTCTCTTGGGGTTGCATTTCGGTTACATAATTTTCATGCTACATGGTAAAGAAAATATATTACAGTAGCAATCAACATTCAGTCAGCCATTCGGAGTTGATCTCAAAACCTGGGAAGGTGGAAAGACCCCTCTGCTTCTTACGCCTGTGAAGTAGCTGTTGCCATCCTCATGAATATCTACTGAAACCGACAGCGCTTATAAATATTGCTGCCATTTTGGCGGGGGACCTAGCATCCTCTGGCTGCTTGTCTCATTACCACCGCATCTAAAGAATGACTATGCCTAGGAGCACCAAACTTACAGCACACATGCATGGTCACAGAGCAGAAATCAGCGAGGTTGACCCTTATTTTCCCAGGTCAATAGGTCAAACATAACTTAAGTCAATTTATCACTTATATTTAGTCCATATTGCAATATTTGTTGACATCGTCTTGAGTTTGTATTATTTGTAAAACATTTGTTTATTTCAGAGTTGGATAGAAATAGTTACACATACCACCAATGTAGACGAGAGGCTTTCTCCAAGTGGTTATCCACAGTCTGTGGTAAAGTGGTCAAAGAAGAAGTGCAACAAACAAAATTCAAGGTAATCCGTCAACTTGGGCATTTCATTGGTCAACTTGGGCATTTCATTGGTCAACTTGGGCATTTCATTGGTCAACTTCTCCATCATGTTCATAGGATGGACTGACCAGGGTATTAAGGAAGGAAGTAACAAATTGACTGTCTACAATTTATTACTATCTCTCGTTACGAAGTTTCTCAAAACAAGTGTCCGATGGGGAAGTGTTCTGGTATTGTCATGGTCTTGGTATTTGCTTTTACCACAGGAGGAAAACTGGCCAAATGTTACGGTTGGTTTTGACAGGATTCCTATTTTTCCAGGGGTCGATATTCCCAGTTGTATTTTTGCTATCTATTTCAGTTCAATAGATCGAAGCAAACAAGAAATGCGGACAGTACCTCTATTTAAGAAATAGTGATTTCATAGGCGTGCTCAATGGTTATTTTACGCACAGTTAGTTTGGGAAAGTTTATATTTTAGGGCCATTGAGTACGCCGATGAAAACATTATTTCTATTCTATTGCACTACTCAAATTGATTATCAACAATGATTATAATGAAGGGTGGAAATAATATGGTGAACTTTGACATCCTTTCTTCCCAGCTGTGTGGAAATTACATGGATTGGATATATGTCTATTTGTGTCGCTTTGTTAATCAATTTCATGATGGAAACAACAGTTAAACTTGAGAAAGAAATTTCATCTTGTAATTTATTTCTTTGTTTTATTCAATTGTTACTTGTATGAAAGCAGACGTCTCTTTCCTCGCCCAACTTGTGAAATGAAATCTCCTAATGAGCACCTGCACTTGACGCCTGTTGACTTCACATAACCATGCTAAAACGTGTAATAAATGCTCGGTTAACTCATTGTTATTGGCACAAGTGTTATAGAATTAGTAATAAACAGTTCGTGTGCTTTGCTTCTACAGATTTATAATCTTTGTTCCCAGGGTCAAGGTCATCTGAAGAGTGTATTGAGTTTGCTCAGTGCCAGACAGATATCTGAGGCGTGCTCCTTGGCCCAGAGGTCAGGTGACCACAGACTAGCTCTTTTATTGGCTCAGGCCATAGGTAATCATGTCCCTCGACAGATGACAGCCCAGCAGTTAGCAAACTGGTATGAGCTCAAGGTATGTATACCTCGCTAACCTGGGTGAGGGAAGGAATAAGTTCATTTATATATACAGTACACTTGTCCCTCATTAGAACGCTGAAGTTTGGGACTAAATATTGACTGCACTACAGATGAGTCGCACTGTAGCGAGTCTTAAAAATAGCAACATACATATTACAGCGATATATTATGGAACTTAACAGTAGCTGCACTTCACTGAAACCTACTTTATTATAGTGAAGGACAAGTGTATTTGAATGGTTTTGAAGCAGTTCGTATAGTTTTACAAATTCTCAAAAATTCTGTTAACATGTTCATTTCACAAAATCAAATGCGATTTTTTTAACCTTAATTTCGAATCTCGCACATTTCACTATGTACATGTAATTTCTGTGATTTCTTTAAGTGGCATTTAGAAGTTGGGAAGTAGATAAATAAACAAATTGCTTATGGATAACAACTTCTAGTTTATTCAGGACGACGTTTCGATACAGGTACTAGTATCGTTCTCAAGTCAATGACATCAATAAGTAAATAATCAGTATATATACAGTTCCTTGAGAACAAAACCACAACTGAACAGAGACCAGGGCCTATTCATCCCCAGCGCCTATGACCTTCTAATCCAGGAACCCCACCGTGCCTAGAAGCCCACCTTGTTAATTAAATCAGCCATATCCACAGTCTAATCCTGTCCTATTATAAATTTCTCACCTAGTATAATACTATTGTTATCATCCTATTGACATTTACTCAAGGAACTGTATATATACTGATTATTTACTTATTGATGTCATTGACTTGAGAACGATACTAGTACCTGTATCGAAACGTCATCCTGAATAAACTAGAAGTTGTTATCCATAAGCAATTTGTTTATTTATCTAATTTCTGTGAGTTTGCCTGAAACAAAAATTATTCAGTGCATTTACAAAAAATTAATTTCTGTAAATCTGAATTATTATTGAACATATATCGATTGTCTTGGGTTTGTCTCTCCTGTATGATTGTATTGCAATACTTTTGGTTATTAATTTTACTTCTTACATACACATTCTTTCAGGCTGATCATTATATTGAAACAGACAGATTGAAAATCTATGCCATGTTAGCGGGCCGATTGGTTTGGATGGCTTCGGACAGGACAGTCAATGTGTGTGAAGAGATGGACTGGAAAAGGGTTCTGGCCTTTCACCTGTGGTAACATATTGGTTATCTTCATAATTCCATGGATCTTACATTTATCAGAAAATGATGGTGTATGTGATTCTTTAGTGGATTATCTATCATGTTCTTTCTTGTGCCGTGTGTCCACGTGTAGATAGGTAATCTTGACCTCGGATGGAGTGCAAAGTGGGGCGTGACCCAGTCAGAGTCTCTCCTGCATATTCCCGGGTAGTCAAATTTCATTTCTCTCTATGCTACAATGTGGAGGCATGTTTTTCACCAGTCGCTAGTTAGAGATTACTTCACGCACAGAGAGGAACAGTATTCTACTACCTGAAATTGCAGGCGAGGCATCGAACGGGTCACGCCTCACTGCACACTGTCTGATGCTGATATCGGGCAACTAGTGGACAGAATCACAATGGCCCCAACATTACTTTAACAGCATGTTCTTAACTTATTATTACATAATTATTTCGCAAAATATCTCTGTACCCCACTAATGTCATTGACATCAACATCTTAATGGTTTTCTGGAGTTTAGTTTGGCTCTTCCGACTTTGGTGGTGGTGTTTGTTTGACTGGCTTTCGAGTTATACAACAGGGCTCGTACACTACCTTTAAAACATTGAAAAGCCTTGACAATTTAGATTTCATGGCTTTGAAAAACCTTGAAATGTAGAAAATTGTTCTAAAGACCTTGAGAAAACCTTGAAAATAGGAATTCCTGTCCATTGTTTTCAATTCAATTTTCATGATTGTCAAGTTGTAGCTCAAATTTGTACTGTCCTTGGCCGTGAGATGGCAAAAATAACTCCATCATAGTGATATCCAAAAACATCTTGAAAGTCTATTCGAAAGACAATGTATGAACAATATATTTTTTTGACTTTCAGAAAATAGCTTCAATGACACTGGAAGTAATATGCCTTGAAAACAGGAACTATTATCTTAAAAAGACCTTCAAAAGGCCTTGAAAATTAGAAGCTAATATGGTGTATCTACCCTGCCATGCAAAGACTGTCTTCCTTTCAGTTAGGCATTGACCATCTCTCAGGAATGGACCTTTCGTTGCACATTTCTGGGGGCAACCAAATGTTTATCCCCCGGAGTACTTTTTGGGTATTCTCTTTTCGCATGCAAAAGTTCCCACGTTTTCTCTTACACATTAATTGGGAAATTCATGAAACAGCAGTGTCCTTGCATTTATCATTGAAAGGGGGAGATAACTCCTATAATAAAATCAGATGTTTAGTCTGCCAGGAGTCGGAGTGTCTTTGATAAACTTTCACTATTTTGCAATGAAACACTCTAAATGACAATTTAACATGGGAGAGATTGGAGTAAGACACTGTTCTCAGAAACAAGTGAAAAAATGAAATTGAGTCTGAAAGTTTGAATTATGGTGTTTTTATCATGCCAATGTCAATGGACTTGTTTCATGAATTTCCCAATTAATGTGCAAGTTAAAACATGAAAACTTTTGTATTTAAAGAGAGACTACTCATGAAATACTTTTGGGATAAAAATTAAGTTGACTCCAGAAATTTGCAACTAAAATTCATTTAGAGGCATAATTCAAGACTTGGCCCATGGCCAAATTGTACAGAAGTAAAATTAGCAACAACCTGAATAACGCATTGCATATGGAAATATGTATTCCTTCAAGTATTGATCTGTTCTCTGTTTTATGGATAAACTCTCATTGATCTTTCTTAGGTTCCAGTGTCCTCCTTCTGCTGTCGTGTCCGATGCTCTAACCCAGTATGATACGGCTTACAAGGGATTATCTGCCCATGATAAGTACGCCTGCCCACCCCGTCCACCATACTTGGAGGTGTGTGATGGGGGGCGGGGTTTAGACGAGGATGTGGATGAAGACGAGGAAACTAATCGGTACATTATCCGTGATACATGTTATCACTTACTGAAACTGTACAGCGACCGATCACATCCACTTGACAGAGTGCTCTCCCCTACCACATCAACCCCTCAACAGCTCGACTACAGACTGAGGTTTGTGTGCTCTCCTCAATGTGTTGGATTGAATATATCATGAAACCTCATAGACTTTAAATGTGTTTCCATGATGTCAGCATGAACTGATCTGCATGTTCAATATGGAAAGGTGTATCAACTGAATCCGTAGGGTCATCGAATGGTGTCTTTAAAGCCAGGCGTTCAGAACAAGGTTTTAGATCATACCATCATTTGTAGTATACAGATCTAACCCTTAGGCGCCATGGGGCTCCCAAAGATTGACCTGGGTTGTCATTGTGCACACCTCAGGTCCTGGTAAAAATTTAATGGTGTCAGCTCCTCAGACAGCTTCTCATAGAGGTGACAAACTGGGACACCTGTTAGGTTCCCTGGTTCAACGTCGTGATATGACTGAAAGATAGTTGAAAGCGACGTTAAATCATACTCACTCCAGCTAACCCTTAATTGTTTGTCCAGTATTCGAAATGACTGAAGATGAGAGAATACCTCACAAGCACTTATGTGCATGATGCCAACAAATACCCTTTAACTTCACATAATATCCTTGTATATTTCAGCTGGCACCTGTGTCAGGTGTTACAGTCACTGGGTGTCCATCATCTGTCAGATTACCAAATGGCTTTGATCCACACGAGCTTTGCTGCACAGTTAGAATCTCTAGGAATGTGGGAATGGGCCAGTTTTGTATTACTCCACATTACTGACCCTGTCAGGTAAGATTGGTTGGTTGTTTGAATTTTAACGTCGCACCTAACCTTATTGGTCACACGGCGACGATGACCCAAACAAACATACCCTAACAAAACCCTAATCCTAACAAAAACCTAACCAAAACTACAACAAATTTCGAATTTCGAATTTTGAAAATTAGGCTCTACAGACACTGATCACAATGGATCCTCAGAGAGCTCAATCTGTTTGGTGCTTTAATCTACTTCCTGTGCCAGACAAACATGGTATGGTAAACCATGCTGCCCTAAGCTGGAGGGCCTGTCAGGTAAGACCACATTACTGACCCTGTCTATTAAGACCAAATTACTGACCCTCTCATGTAAGACCACATTAATGACCCTGTTGGGTAAGACCACATTACTGACCCTGTCCGGTAAGACCACATCACTGACCCTGTTGGGTAAGACCACATTACTGACCCTGTCAGGTAAGACCACATTACTGACCCTGTCAGGTAAGACCACATCACTGACCCTGTTGGGTAAAACCACATCACTGACCCTGTTGGGTAAGACCACATCACGGACCCTGTTGGGTAAGACCCCATTACTGACCCTGTCAGGTAAGACCACATCACTGACCCTGTTGGGTAAGACCACATTACTGACCCTGTCTATTAGGACCATATTACTGACCCGGCTCAATTAAGACCAAATTCCTGACCCTTTCAGTTAACACCACATTACTGACCCTGTCAGTGAAGACCACATTACTGACTCTGTTGGGTAAGACCACATTACTGACCCTGTCCGGTAAGATCACATTACTGATCCTGTCGGGTAAGACCACATTACCGACCCTGTCCGGTCCATGTGTGGAAGTTGCGGTGGTTCTCTCTGGGTACTACGGCTTCCTCCACCAACCGAACTGACTATCACCATACGTGTGAAACAACCTTGAGTGTGACATTAAGCCAAATCCCCCCTGTCAGTTAAGACCACATTGACTCTGTTGGGTAATACCGCATTACTGACCCTGTTGGGTAAGATCACATTACTGACCCTGTCGACTAAGACCACATTACTGACCCTGTCGGCTAAGACCACATTACTGACCCTGTCAGGTAAGACCTCATTACTGACCCTGTCAGGTAAGACCACATTACTGACCCTGTTGGTTAAGACCACATTACTGACCCTGTTGGGTAAGACCACATTACTGACCCTGTCGGGTAACACCACATTACTGACCCTGTCTATTAGGACCATATTACTGACCCGGCTCAATTAAGACCAAATTCCTGACCCTTTCAGTTAACACCACATTACTGACCCTGTGGGTAAGACCACATTACTGACCCTGTCGGGTAAGACCACATTACTGACCCTGTCATGAAAGACCACATTACTGACACTGTCTATTAAGACCACATTAGTGATGCTTTCAGTTAAGACCACATTACTGACCCTGTCAGTGAAGACCACATTACTGACTCTGTTGGGTAAGACCACATTACTGACCCTGTCCGGTAAGATCACATTACCGACCCTGTCCGGTCCATGTGTGGAAGTTGCGGTGGTTCTCTCTGGGTACTACGGCTTCCTCCACCAACCGAACTGACTATCACCATACGTGTGAAACAACCTTGAGTGTGACATTAAGCCAAATCCCCCCTGTCAGGTAAGACCACATTGACCCTGTTGGGTAATACCGCATTACTGACCCTGTTGGGTAAGATCACATTACTGACCCTGTCGGCTAAGACCACATTACTGCCCCTGTCAGTGAAGACCACATTACTGACTCTGTTGGGTAAGACCACATTACTGACCCTGTCCGGTAAGATCACATTACTGATCCTGTCGGGCAAGATCACATTACCGACCCTGTCCGGTGCATGTGTGGAAGTTGCGGTGGTTCTCTCTGGGTACTACGGCTTCCTCCACCAACCGAACTGACTATCACCATACGTGTGAAACAACCTTGAGTGTGACATTAACAGGGTTAGCACGGCTCCTGGAAACTCCTTAAAACTCCTAAAATTTAATTCTAGTGTTGGAAAGTCCTGGAATGTCCTAAAAAATAAAGTGATAGTCCTGGAAACTCCTTAATTTTAATCAAATCACACGAATCGAACGTTTTTGCCTGGTCAAATGTTATGATATACGTTGAAACTCCGTAAACTGTAATCAAATCAATCGAAACTATCATTGTTCATGTTGGGTGACCGGTCGTCGAACATTCATTGTCGTGACAGGTGCGCGACTTGCCGTAAAGGGAAACTGAATAAAGGGAGACTACTCACTGAGTTCGTTTGCGACATCAATGGTTAAGAGTTGTACTTGCCGTAAAGTGGTCTTCAATCACTTTTGCTAGAATTCCCGCTCAGAATTTGTTTACCGTCAATGTTGACACGCTTCGGTGAACTTTTGAACCTTGACTATGCCCCCTGGAAAATGTGTCTTCAACGAGCGCTGGCTCAGTCAACCAAATTACACCGCCTGGTTGGAACGGGGTGCAGATAAGTCCAACGCGAGGTGTAAAGTTTGTCAAAAAACGTTTGATATTTCCAATATGGGGGAGCCTGCCATTCGTAGTCACGCCAAGGGTGTTAAACACAAACAGTTACTTGAACAGAGAAAATCAGCAACTGGATTCACCATTTCAGATAAACATTGATCATTAAGATACATGTTGAACGTAATCGGACATGGACATATGACTCTGTTAAAGTGTTTTATAAAGGAACATGATCTTACGTAGTAGTTTCAAAACCATGCTTGAATAACCCGTGAAAAAGTCCTGGAAACTCCTGGAATTGCAATAAAATTATACCTGGAAATTTGAAATTATTGACCTGGAAAACTCCTGGAATTTTGTTTTAGTGTAAGTGTATGAACCCTGCATTAAGCCAAATCCCCCCTGTCAGGTAAGACCACATTGACCCTGTTGGGTAAGACCGCATTACTGACCCTGTTGGGTAATACCGCATTACTGACCCTGTCGGCTAAGACCACATTACTGACCCTGTCGGCTAAGACCACATTACTGACCCTGTCAGGTAAGACCTCATTACTGACCCTATCAGGTAAGACCACATTACTGACCCTGTTGGTTAAGACCACATTACTGACCCTGTCGGATAAGACCACATTACTGACCCTGTCGGGTAACACCACATTACTGACCCTGTTGGGTAAGACCACATTACTGACCCTGTCAGTGAAGACCACATTACTGATCCTGTCGGGTAAGACTACATTACCGACCCTGTCCGGTCCATGTGTGGAAGTTGCGGTGGTTCTCTCTGGGTACTACGGCTTCCTCCACCAACCGAACTGACTATCACCATACGTGTGAAACAACCTTGAGTGTGACATTAAGCCAAATCCCCCCTGTCAGGTAAGACCACATTGACCCTGTTGGGTAATACCGCATTACTGACCCTGTTGGGTAATACCGCATTACTGACCCTGTCGGCTAAGACCACATTACTGACCCTGTCGGCTAAGACCACATTACTGACCCTGTCAGGTAAGACCTCATTACTGACCCTATCAGGTAAGACCACATTACTGACCCTGTTGGTTAAGACCACATTACTGACCCTGTCCGGTGCATGTGTGGAAGTTGCGGTGGTTCTCTCTGGGTACTACGGCTTCCTCCACCAACCGAACTGACTATCACCATACGTGTGAAACAACCTTGAGTGTGACATTAAGCCAAATCCCCCCTGTCAGGTAAGACCTGTTGGGTAATACCGCATTACTGACCCTGTTGGGTAATACCGCATTACTGACCCTGTCGGCTAAGACCACATTACTGACCCTGTCGGCTAAGACCACATTACTGACCCTGTCAGGTAAGACCTCATTACTGACCCTATCAGGTAAGACCACATTACTGACCCTGTTGGTTAAGACCACATTACTGACCCTGTCGGGTAAAACCACATCACTAACCCTGTCGGGTAACACCACATTACTGACCCTGTTGGGTAAGACCACATTACTGACCCTGTCAGTTAAGACCACATTACTGTCAGGTAAGAGCACATTACTGACCCTGTCAGGTAAGACCACATTACTGACCCTGTCGGTTAAGACCACATTACTGTCAGGTAAGACAACATTACTGTCAGGTAAGACAACATTACTGACCCTGTCGGGTAAGACCACATTACTGACCCTGTTCGGTAAGATCACATTACTGACCCTGTCGGGTAAGGCCATACTACTGACCCTGTCAGTTAAGATCACATTACTGACTCTGTTGGGTAAGACCACATTACTGAACCTGTTGGGTAAGACCACATTACTGACCCTGTTGGGTAAGACCACATTACTGACCCTGTCCGGTAAGACCACATTGCTAACCCTGTCAGAAAAGACCACATTATCGACCCTGGTGACCAAATTTTGACCCTGTCTTTGTTGTTCAAACTCAGCCTGTTTAGCCTCATGAATATGCACGACGTATTATTCACATTACTGACCCTGTCAGTTAACACCACATCACTGACCCTCTCAGTTAACACTACATTACTGACCCTGTCGGGTAAGACCACATTACTGACCCTGTCTTTTAGAACCACATACTGACCCTGTCCATTAAGATGACCAAATAACTGACCCTGTCATGAAAGACCACATTACTGACACTGTCTATTAAGACCACATTAGTGATGCTTTCAGTTAAGATCACATT
Source organism: Hanleya hanleyi (assembly GCA_036873755.1). Lineage (NCBI taxonomy): Eukaryota > Metazoa > Mollusca > Polyplacophora > Lepidopleurida > Hanleyidae > Hanleya > Hanleya hanleyi. Next base: position 25,393 of record JAVTVY010014628.1, on the reverse strand, counting down.
ACTGACCCTGTCAGTTAACACCACATTACTGACCCTGTCGGGTAAGACCACATTACTGACCCTGTCTTTTAGGACCACATTACTGACCCTGTCCATTAAGACGACCAAATAACTGACCCTGTCATGTAAGGCCACATTACTGACCCTGTCTATTAAGACCAAATTACTGACCCTCTCATGTAAGACCACATTAATGACTCTGTCAGGTAAGACCACATTACTGACCCTGTTGGGTAAGACCACATTACTGACCCTGTCAGGTAAGACCACATCACTGACCCTGTTGGGTAAGACCACATTACTGACCCTGTCAGGTAAGACCACATTACTGACCCTGTTGGGTAAAACCACATCACTGACCCTGTTGGGTAAGACCACATCACGGACCCTGTTGGGTAAGACCCCATTACTGACCCTGTCAGGTAAGACCACATCACTGACCCTGTCGGGTAAGACCACATTACTGACCCTGTCTTTTAGGACCACATTAATGACCCTGTCCATTAAGACGACCAAATAACTGACCCTGTCTATTAAGACCAAATTACTGACCCTGTCATGCAAGACCACATTAATGACTGTCTGGTGAGACCACGTTCACTGACCTTTTTCGCATTCAGACCACATTCATGACCCTGTCGGGTAAGACTACATTACTGACCCTGTTGGGTAAGACCCCATTACTGACGCTGTCAGGTAAGACCACATCACTGACCCTGTTGGGTAAGACCACATTACTGACCCTGTCTATTAGGACCATATTACTGTCCCTGCTCAATTAAGACCAAATTCCTGACCCTTTCAGTTAACACCACATTACTGACCCTGTGGGTAAGACCACATTACTGACCCTGTGCGTAAGACCACATTACTGACCCTTGTCATGAAAGACCACATTACTGACACTGTCTATTAAGACCACAGTAGTGATGTTTTCAGTTAAGATCACATAACCCTGTCGGGTAAGACCACATTACTGACCCTGTCTTTTAGGACCACATTACTGACCCTGTCCATTAAGACGACCAAATAACTGACCCTGTCATGTAAGACCACATTTCTGACCCTGTCTATTGAGACCAAATTACTGACCCTCTCATGTAAGACCACATTAATGACTGTCAGGTAAGACCACATTACTGACCCTGTTGGGTAAGACCACATTACTGACCCTGTCAGGTAAGACCACATCACATGACCCTGTTGGGTAAGACCACATTACTGACCCTGTCGGGTAAGACCACATTACTGACCCTGGCAGGTAAGACCACATTACTGACCCTGTCAGGTAAGACCACATCACTGACCCTGTTGGGTAAAACCACATCACTGACCCTGTTGGGTAAGACCACATTACTGACCCTGTCCGGTAAGACCACATCACTGACCCTGTTGGGTAAGACCACATTACTGACCCTGTCTATTAGGACCATATTACTGACCCGGCTCAATTAAGACCAAATTCCTGACCCTTTCAGTTAACACCACATTACTGACCCTGTGGGTAAGACCACATTACTGACCCTGTCATGAAAGACCACATTACTGACACTGTCTATTAAGACCACATTAGTGATGCTTTCAGTTAAGATCACATTACTGACCCTGTCGGGTAAGACCACATTACTGACCCTGTCTTTTAGGACCACATTACTGACCCTGTCCATTAAGACGACCAAATAACTGACCCTGTCTATTAAGACCAAATTACTGACCCTGTCATGTAAGACCACATTAATGACTGTCTGGTGAGACCACATTCACTGACCTTTTTCGCATTCAGACCACATTCATGACCCTGTCGGGTAAGACCACATTACTGACCCTGTCAGGTAAGACCACATTACTGACCCTGTTGGGTAAGGCCACATTACTGATCCTGTCAGGTAAGACCACATCACTGACCCTGTTGGGTAAGACCCCATTACTGACCCTGTCAGGTAAGACCACATCACTGACCCTGTTGGGTAAGACCACATTACTGACCCTGTCTATTAGGACCATATTACTGACCCTGCTCAATTAAGACCAAATTCCTGATTCTTTCAGTTAACACCACATTACTGACCCTGTGGGTAAGACCACATTACTGACCCTGTCATGAAATACCACATTACTGACACTGTCTATTAAGACCACAGTAGTGATGCTTTCAGTTAAGATCACATTACTGACCCGGTAAGTTAACACCACATTACTGACCCTGTCGGGTAAGACCACATTACTGACCCTGTCTTTTAGGACCACATTACTGACCCTGTCCATTAAGACGACCAAATAACTGACCCTGTCATGTAAGACCACATTACTGACCCTGTCTATTAAGACCGAATTACTGACCCTGTCATGTAAGACCACATTAATGACTCTGTCTGGTGAGACCACATTCACTGACCTTTTTCGCATTCAGACCACATTCATGACCCTGTCGGGTAAGACCACATCACTGACCCTGTTGGGTAAGACCACATTACTGACCCTGTTGGGTAAGACCACATTACTGACCCTGTCTATTAGGACCATATTACTGACCCTGCTCAATTAAGACCAAATTCCTGACCCTTTCAGTTAACACCACATTACTGACCCTGTGGGTAAGACCACATTACTGACCCTGTCCGGTAAGACCACATTACTGACCCTGTCAGGTAAGACCACATTACTGACCCTGTCGGGTAAGACCACATTACTAACCCTGGCAGGTAAGACCGCATTACTGACCCTGTTGGGTAGGACCACATTACTGACCCTGTCGGGTAAGACCACATTACTGACCCTGTCGGGTAAGACCACATTACTGACCATGTGGGTAAGACCACATTGCTGACCGTCGGGTAAGACCACATTACTGACCCTGTCGGGTAAGACCACATTACTGACCCTTTCAGGAAAGACCACATTACTGACCCTGTCAGGTAAGACCACATTACTGACCCTGTGGGTAAGAGCACATTACTGACTCTGTCTATTAGGACCACATTACTGACCTTGTCAGGTAAGACCACATTACTGACCCTGTCAGTTAATACCACATCACTGACCCTCTCGGTTAACACTACATTACTGACTCTGTAGGTTAAGACCACATTACTGACCCTGTCAGGTAAGACCACATTACTGACCCTGTGGGTAAGAGCACATTACTGACTGTCTATTAGGACCACATTACTGACCTTGTCAGGTAAGACCACATTACTGACCCTGTCATTTAATACCACATCACTGACCCTCTCAGTTAACACTACATTACTGACTCTGTAGGTTAAGACCACATTACTGACCCTGTTGGGTAAGACCACATTACTGACTCAGTCAGGAAGCCCATATTACTGACCCTTTCTAGCAAGACCACAATCTGGCTGATGCAATTCGGTTTGGTGTTTGCCATTCAGGAAGTCCATCTCGGCGAAGGACAGTGTGTGCCAGATGGTTGATTTCAGTCTATTCATTAAAATATTAACATTAAGTTGTCCATTCTATATGAAATGCTCAAAACCGTGTCAAATCATGATTTCAGACTTTGCAAATTAAATATATGAATTGCTGTTTACCCAAGTTAAATAATGAGAGATAAAACAGATTTCAAAAATGGATTTACTTAACTTTCAAGGCAATTGGTTATCAGTGAACACTTGTTGCCTCCAGTCAGAAAATTTTCTTATGAACCTTGGCTATGTGAAGAGATAAATGTGGCATTTGAAATGGATGGCAGCTATACTAAATGACCAGAATTGATAGGGTTTGTGTGTTTGTTCATTCAGGAGGAAAAAGGCAGTGATGGATTTACTGTACAGACATATCAGCCTGTCCCAGCAGTCCGCATATCGAGAGAAAGAACAACTGTTAGAGGAGAAACTACATGTGCCAATAGAATGGATACATGAGGCAAAGGTAATACCGGGACACCCTGCTACAGGGGTGAAAATGTTCTTAAAAAAATACCTGTATCAGAGTAAAGGTAACGATGATCGTTGTTCCGTCTCCTCCCAACAGTAAATGATATGAAATAATAATGTTGTTTTTACCCCTCGGGCAAATTTTGCCCGAAGGGTATTGTCGTCGTCTGTCCGTCTGTCTGTCCATCTTTCTTGTGAACACGATATCTCAAGAAGAATTATAGCCAGGCATTGTGAATTCATACCACATATGTATCGGGTGAAGGGTCAGAAGCCTATTAAAAGTGAATGACCCTGACCTATTTTATCAAGGTCAAATTCTAGTATTTGCTATATTTTTTGAAGGATTAAAGCTAGGGTCTCCATATTCATATTATATATGCAACTCGTGATTGACTAGGAGCCTATTCCAGTTGACTGACCTTGACCTATTTTTTTATAGGTCATATACTGTTTATTATGATATAACATGAAGAAATAAAGCTAGGCATTCCAAATTAATACTATGTATACATCTGGCAAAGATACAGACATGTACTGAATATGACTGACCTTGACCTATTTTATCGAGGTCAAATTTTAGTATTTACTATATTTTTTGAAGGATTAAAGCTAGGGTCTCCAAATTCATATTATGTATGCAACTCATGATTGACTAGAAGCCAATCCCAGTTGACTGACCTTGATCTATTTTTTCAAGGTCATATACTGTTTCTTATGATATAACATGAAGAAATAAAGCTAGGCTTTCCAAATTAATACTATGTGTACATCAGGCGAAGGTGCAGAGGTGTATTGAATATACTGACCTTGACCTATTTTATCAAGGTCAAATTATAGTATTCGCTATAGTTATTGAAGGATTGAAGCTAGGGTTTCCAAATTCATATTACTTATGCAACTGGTGATTGACTAGAAGCCTATCTCAGTTTATTGACCTTGACCTATTTTTTTCAAGGTCATATACTGTTTATTATGGTCTAACATAAGAAATATATCCAGGCTTTCCAAATTAATACTATGTATACATCTGGCGAAGGTCCAGATGTATACTGAAGATGACTGACCTTGACCTATTTTATTGAGGTCAAATTTTAGTATTTGCTATATTTTTTGAATGATTGAAGCTGGTGTCTCCAAATTCATATTACTTATGTAACTGGTGATTGACTAGAAGCCTATCCCAGTTTACTGACCTTGACCTAGTTTTTTCAAGGTCATATACTGTTTATTATGATATATAAGGAAGAATATAGCTAGGCTTTCCAAATTAATACTATGTGTACATCTGGTGATGCTCCAAAAGTGTGCTGAAGATGACTGACTTTGACCTATTTTATCCTTGACCTATTTTATCCAGGTCAGATTCTATTTAGTACAATATTTCATGAAAAATTATATCTACATTGTCCAGATTTATACCACTTATGGCTCTGAAGTCTATTTAAGAATATCACTGACCTTGACCTATTTTTAAAAGGTCAAATTCTATATGTTAAGTCTTAAGATCTCCAAATTCATGTTCTCTGTGCAATTAAGTTAGAATTGACTTGAAAATTGTTGATCTATATTTCCAAGATAAAATTACTTGATTTGATTATTTAAGCTTTTTAGAAGAGTATATTTGGAGCTAAGAATTCGGTCATGCTCTACCAGAACCTCAGGCCTTCTAGTTCTAAAAATATGATGATATTATACATTGCATGACTGTTGGGTGTAGACAATAACTGATAGCCGAGGGGTATTGAAGCCCAAAGGGCTATTTTTGTGTTTTGTAATAAATTTGAAAATAGTCTTCAGGTACATGCAGGTCTGATAACATCAATACATATTTTAAAAAAGTTCCTGTCAGAGACAGGTGGAAAAGTGTTAACTTTGACCCCTGTGCTAATGTTCATTGATAGTGTATCTGGATCCGCTCTATATCCCTTGATGTTATTAGCATGATTACAGCTTTCACTAAGAAATATATTTATATAACTTTTTGTGGATATCCATTTTGAGATGATTCGCAGGTGACATTTCAGGGCTGTCATATTGCGGGCTCAATCTGCCCATTGTCAAAATTGCGGGCTCAATCTGCCCATTGTCAAAATCCTGATGTACTACAATTCACTGTCACAATAGATTTAAATTTCGGAATATAATTGCATTAATCATTTCTGAGTACGGTGCAAGGTTTTACTACTGTAAAACAAATTGGCTTGGAAATATCATCATTCAAAACCATTCCAGTCTTCCAGGGTTAGAAATAAGGGGAAATAATTTGTTCTGTGATTTTTATTGGAAGCTTTGAGTTTGATCAGCCAGTTGCTCTGTCCATGTTATCGCTATGGAATTTTGATTGGTCAGTCTCCATATTTGGAATATGGTACTACTGATCACTGACCCTTATTTCCATACGTCTTCACAGTGTGCAATTCACTAGTTCTGAGCTAAACATTTTCCTGTTGTTTTAATTATTTGTTCCATGTCTTTAAGGATCTGTGGCTATATTATTTCAGGCACTGAGAGCAAGGTATGAAGGGAAATGTCATGATGAAGCCTGGCATCTGCTGAAGGCGAAACATTGGAATGAGAGTCACACAGTTATCCTACACAACATAGCCGCTGAGGCTATTATTAACGGTGGGTTATCATCTTGACAAAATGTTTTTGATTTCGAGTGTGAATCAATGATTTCAGCATTTTGAGAAGGCTTCAACACCCTCACATTTTGCCTTTAACTCATTTTGAAATTTATTCTCCTTGTAGAAAATTATGATTATCTGAAGGGATATTTGGTGGAGTTGTCCATGCCAGAGAGGAGTAATGTGATAGAAGAATGGAACACTGGAGGCAGTGTCTTCCTAGACTATATCAACCTGTGTCAGACTCTGGAGATGCTCAAAACGGTAAATGTTACTGTGAAACCTGTGTTTACCAACCATGCTTAGTCCAAATGTTCAAAATAATTAGAAAATTTAAGTATTGTGACTATGGATTTTGTCAGTATGTTGAGGTTGATTGGTTGTTGGTATTCAGAGGTTTCACTGTAGTACCATTATGTTTGATTACAAGCGATTAGAAAATGAATGGCTATACGTTTCCCTTTTTTCCGGCTCTCCCTTATGTAATTGATGAATATCACTGATCAACAAATACTAGGATTTAATGGGAAGCGACAAGCAAAATAACGCTGTAGAAAAATGTAACTTTTCAAATCCGTAGTGAAGTGCTGTCAAGTAATATTTTAATTGCCCAACATCAGTCTTTATTGATATGATTGTGTGGTCAAGAATGATCTGTTTTCATGGCTTGAAGATCGTTCAAATTGATGACATATAAATGATACTGACTGTACGTATTCATTGACAGGGAGAACCCAGTAGTTATGAACTAGAACGGTTACAGCCTGAAGTTACCTCCCTCTGTGGACGGGTGGGCAGCCTCAAATGTCGCAATTCCAAAGACAGGTCAGGCCTCTTCTACTTTGCTTTACTCCATCACCGGTGAATAATTCTCAAGTAGTGGCAATAAGTTAAGGCATGTGCCTCCCAGCATGTATTTTGAAGGGATCTTTATTCGTCATGAGAGATTAACTTGTATTTTGGCTGGATTTCATGCCATAATTCCATACCTATAAATAATTATGTGCGCAAGTTTACATCTCTGCTGAACGTACTACTTGTCCCAGCCATCAGTTCGCATTTATATCTTTGAGAACTTCTTCAATTTGTGACCCATGATCCCAGATTGCCCTGCATGTATAATACTATTACTAGTCTTTAACCGTATTCACATCATGCTGAGATAATGCACACATATTACTTTCCTGTCATTGCCTTAATTCTGTGAATTGTTTAAATTCATTTGCTATACTGTATCATATGTTTTAGGCTGTGCCAGTGTGAAATGGCCAAGAAAACTGCCAATTTACTGAGAACTCTATTAGCTCTACAGAATCAGTCTGCCCCAGAACATGTACCAGCCAGGTTAGTTTTACCTCTGTGACAGTTCTCCACAACATCTCTTGGTTCAAACAATGTCTCCGAATCCTTGAATGGTTAAAGGTGAAATGCGTTGTTTTTAAATTCTCTGTTTCACATTTAATATAGGTCGAATAATGATAGAAATACCAGTATAACTACTTCCTTTGGATTAATTTGAATTATCTTGTCTGCTAGAATCTTTTTAAAAGTTGATACCCCTAGCCCAGTTGAATTCAGATTTGCAAAACGTCATCGCTTATCTTTCCTTGATTGTGACGTCACGTCAGACCAGCTGCCCAGAGACTGAACGTTACAAGTATTGACGACTGGCCAGGTGGTCTGATGTGACGTCACAAACCAGCGTCAAACAGGGGCAGATAAGCGATGCGGATTTCATTTCTGAAATCGGTCGGGCTTGAGATACCAACTTTGAAGCACTTTTCAAAAGCTACCAGGAGACAAAATACTTCAAATAAAACCAAATGAAGTAGTTGAACTGATAGTTCCATCATTAAATGGCCCATGAAGAATATAAAAAGGAAAAGAGGAAAACCTTTGTATTTCACCTTTAAAACTTCTTGTAATTCGCATAAATCAAAACTCTTCCAAACTGAATATGTTAAGGTGGCTCGTGGGGCAAGCACGCGTGATGACATTATTTTGAAAGAGTTGCCTTTAACAACATTGATTCTCCAGCATTATTCTACTGACGGATGCAGATAATGGGCATGCGGTTCATCAAAGTGATATGTATGAAAATACGAACGTTCTCTGATTTGCCAAATGATACTACAATGGGGATTCTTCGTTCAAATTATCATCAAACAAAATTTTTATCTGTAGTCAATTTGTGCTCTCAAACTGCAATTTGTTGAGCTTGATTGCTCGATTATTGTATGAATTTTTATACGCCCGCCAAAAGGCGGACGTATTATGTGATGGCGGTTTCCGTCCGTGTGTCCATCCGTCCCTCGTGTCCGGTCTATATCTGGGACAGTTTTCTATCTACAGTTCTAATTTTTGGTGAGTGGATACCCTACGGGGAGACGATGTGTCGCGTACCAAAATGAAGGTCAAGGTCAGAGGTCAAAGGTCATTGGCCTAAAAAACAGGAAATCACTGAAGTGTTCGTGTCCGGTCTATATCTGTGAATGTTTTCTATCCACAGTTGCAATTTTTTGTGAGTGGATACGCTAGGTGAAGATGATGTGTTGCGTACCAAAATTGAGGTCGAGGTCAAAGGTCACTGTTGCCTAAAATCAGGAAATCGTTGATCATTGACAGTTTTCTATCTACAATTCTAAGTTTTGGTGAGTGGATACCCTAGGGGGGAATGATACGTTGCATACCAAATGTAGGTCGAGGTCAAAGGTCAGTGTGACCGAAAAATAAGGAAATCATTAAAAATTTCTAATTATTTGTGAGTGGATTCAATAGGGGGAAATGAAGTGTCGCATACCAAAATATAGGTGAAGGTCAAAGGTCACTGTGACCCAAAAATCGGGAAATTATTAAAAATAACATTTCTTTGTGTCAGTAGATTCAATAGGGGGACACAATGTGTCACATATCAAAATGTAGGTCAAGGTCGAAGGTCAAGGTCACTGTGACTCCAATATCGTGAAATTGTTAAAAATCACGATTTTTTGTGTCCATTGAGAAATTACGGGGAGATGGTTTGTCATCCCTTACAAAAAAATCTTATAGGATCCTATAAGATTCTGAAAAATCCTATAAGATTATTCGAAATCTTATAAGATTCTAAAAAATCCTATAAGATTCTGAAAAATCCTATAAGATTCTGAAAAATCCTATAAGATTCTGAGAAAATCTTATAAGATTCTAAAAAATCCTATAAGATTCTGAAAAATCCTATAAGATTCTGAGAAAATCTTATAAGATTCTAAAAAATCCTACTGGATTTAATAGGATAGAAATATAATAATCCTATTGGATTTAATATGACACTCCATAGGATCAATTGTATTAATGATATTAAGAAGAGTGGAAATTGATCCCACTCAAGTATTTCAGTGAATTATTTCACACAAATTAAGTGCGTTTCACTGAAGTAATTGAATGTAATTTCACCCAAACATTATTTTGCCCACCACTTCAGCGATTTATTGACTTAATAAGCAAAATCCACCCAACTTGATACTGGACTTCATTCAACTTGAGTGGGATCAATTTCCACTCTTCTTGGGAAAAACTAATTTAACGTTTTTAGAGTGTGATGTTTATGCGGTCTTCAGTCAAGACAAATATATCTAAAATGCGTTTTTGCTTAATCAGGACAGATCTGTGAATAACCACAACACAAGTAGTATTTTGGACCCTATATGATCCAGATCTTATAGGATTTGCAATTTTATATGATCATTATAAGATTCAATATCAGTTCACAACACCCAAGTAATGTTCTCCATATTTGGCTGCTCGCAGTTGGAGAGAGAGATTTTGTACCACAAATCTCCAATCTGCTGTTCATGAGGCATCAAATATCAATTTTGGTAGTTTCATATGAAATTCATCTTAACTTTTAACTTGAATTTAATACAAACTCATGATTAATATTTTCAATAGCTATACAATATTACAATTGAATTGAAGGATTAATTTTATTTTCATATTGTGTGAATATTCTATCGCTATGCTGATATTTGACTGTGAAGTATTTTGAAATGTCACTTAGGAAATGCTAATAAAAATTGACAAAAAACCTAATTGCCATCCATCATAGTTCGATATCCAAACAAATGCAAGGACCCTGAAAACTAAATTTAAATATTCTAACTCAAATCGAATTCACTAATAATCTTCATCTGAAATTTATTAAAATTGGAATAAATGTATGAAGTTTTGAATATTTGATTGTTTTGAATTAAAGTTTTATTTAAAATTGAATTAAGGATGTCCGTAATTAACTTTTCGAATAATGTGTGTTGCTGCAATCATAATTGTGTAATATGAGGAATATAGGACGGTGTGCATTGTTTAGCTGTTGACACTGTTAAAAAGACGGACCCATGCTCCATTTGATAACCTAGAAAACAAAGGGAATAGCCCAGGTTTTGAATCCTATTCACAAAAAAATTACATAAATAGTATTTAACTTTTTCCTATATTCTAACTGTTTGGAGACAATCACAATGTCTTTCAAAATTTATCAAATTGGATGAATGTTGCTGCACAAAATTCTCAGCTGGAAGACTTTTAAAGGAAATCCCTGTCGCTTAATCTAACTCAAAACTGGCAAAAACTGCTGCCAAGAAAACATCACCAGCAGACATCCCTGAAACCTTGATTGTCATCATTTCATTATGAAATATGTTTTGTTATCATTCAACTACTTGAAGATTCTCATGAATGAATAAACTTCTGATCAGTTCAAATGGTTTCCCAATCTAAATGGTATTTACAAAATCTCTCTACTTCAACTGGAGGGGAGATAACTCTGCTTGTTCAACACTAGGTGGCGCTGCACAGAGACAAGAAAGATTTTTTTGCAGTTATTTTATTAATAGCTGACTGATTTGAGGACAGTAAAAGTCATATCTCCGATTATATATGGCTGATGGAACGGACTCAGATTGATGGTAAGTACCTTTTGCAACTTGTAGGCTAAAATATCATTCTAAAGTCTCCATTTGTTAAGTCTGGAATATTTTGGACTAGTTTAAAATATATTTTAGTTATATAAGTAACTTTGTCAGGTTTGTATATTACACTGTAAATACAGCAACCGAAACATTATACTGCCTTGGAAAGATTTATTTATCTCGCCGATTTATGAAAGAAAGGGCTTGTTGGTTGATTTTCTCATTTTCTCTAATCTCATAGGTAGGATAGTTATAGGCATGTACTTTTATTAAGCCCAGTGTAATTAACCTTAGATATAAAATGCTGTCTAACATATATTTCAATAGCTGAACAGACATGTATATTTTGTTAATTAAAATAACCAGTCAACCCCACAAGAATAGACCAGTTTGTCTTAGTGGTCCATTGTGTAAAGGATTAACCATGCTGGGTGACTCTTTGCACAGTTCAATGTGAGAAACCCAGAAGGGGGTGTTTTTACAATCTCATTGTGTCATTTCCTGTACTGGTATACCTTCTACCTTCAATAGTCAAGCCATTTCAGATGTTTACATGAAAAAATTGGCATAACATATGAATGAATTGATAACAGTTGATTTGTGATTCTTTCAAGTCCTGGCTTTTATTTCATACTGTCGGTTTCACAGTCTGAGCTTCCTGTCCTGTCAAATTGCATCTCTCCTCACCCCAACATAATGAACAGTTTATCAATGATGTTTTTATTATGACGTTCACAGATTCACTGTCGACTCTGGCGAAGGAATACAAATACACTTACAACACAGCTTTGCCCAGTTCCGGGTAGGCCTAATGTACCAGTGGTGTGTACTATTCCTGACAACCCGAACTTGGGATGCTTTAATTTGTCGAGCTAAGGGCTGATCTATATGATGCTACAAATTGTGGTTAGTATCGTCCATTGTTCACTCCATTCAACACTCCATCGTATTCCTCTTACATATCAATATAAACGTAAATTGGTTTTGTTCTTTTCAATTGTGATGGTGGGGGGGGGGGGGGGTTATCGTGTACTGTACATTCTTTCATACACATTATCTGAACGAAGTCAAATGTCATTTATTAGAATTTCCAGGTTGTTAGGTTACGCATTGCATTGCATTTTCACATTGCTTATTTCAATATTTAAAGTTAGTACACAATTGATTTGAAAATTGTTGAGTTTATTTTCGAAATAAATCGCGATATGATATGGTAATAATTGTTTTCCCCACAGGAGATCAGAGAGCCTACAAAGAAGATGAGCAAGACAGTTTGTGATGCCCGGAAGAATGAGCCAAACAACATCCTTGAGAAGTTAAAAAAGCAGCGACAAGGAAACCTTCCAGTGGCACCTGTTTATGACGAGTCAGATGATGTAAGTATAAATTCAACTATCATGACTATTCAGCTAAATCCCTAGGCTATTATCAAATAATTAATTATTTTGACCATTGAGAAGATTTCTCATTAATTATCTCATCTATATTTACTGGTAAGATTTTAAATTTGTTTTTTTGCAAGTTTGCTAACCATTAAAATGCATATTAAATGACACTGACTTTTAATGGTTAACAAGCGATCACTTGTAAATAATCATTTAATGTAATTAATCTTAGTAAATAATAATTCAATGAGATTTGATCCTTTGTCAACATGATTCTGCAATTTATGACTATTAACATTCTGACTGAATATTATCAATCCAATTGTCAGTACACATTTTGTATCTTTTATTTCATCCGAGAAAGATGACCATGGACCTAATGAGTGCATTGTTCATGAGGAATGAAATGGCCTCCCATACTTTGACAGGGATGAAACCCAATGCGACAAGAGAGGTAGAGGCTAAGCCTGCAATTGACCTCGAAAAGATCAAGCCATCCAAGGTAAAAACTTTTCTTCATAAATATTCCAAACATCTGATAATTAATCCCAAGTTCAATGACCATGTTTTTGATAGCTTATAGTTTGAAATGTTGTGATTGAATATATTGATATTCAGTGGCTAACTGCAAATTATTTCATTCTCTTACAGACTACTGCCTGAAGAAGTTCCGTGAAAGTCGAAACTCAATGGCGAGCAGAAATTGTACGGAAAACTGATGGAGAGATTATGATGCCCTCATATGTTCCTCCGTTTATATCTCAAAAGTGCACATGTACATAATAAAGAAATATTTATTGTATGTATTTGTTTGTTCTTCTTTCTATGCATTAGTTATTTACCAGATTATCTTTAACATAGCTGTGCTACATTCAAAACAAGCAATGTTTATGCTAATACATTTTCTGATGTATTTACTATTTTACAGCACGGGCATTTTGTATTTCATGGAGTTACTATAAACATGATAAAAGATGACCTATATCACTCATCCAAATATTCCTATAGAAACTTTATATCCTGTAGATTTCTAAGAATCCATTCCATAACTAAATTTTATAGGATCCTATTAAAAAATCCTACAAGATTTTTATCCTATTAAAAAATCCTATAGGATTTCAATCTTATAGGATTTGAATCTTATAGGATCCTGATTTTTAGGATCCTATTAAAAAATCCTATAGGATTTCAATCTTATAGGATTCCAATCTTATAGGATTTTAATCTTATAGGATCCTATTAAAAAATCTTATAGGATTTTGGGCCAAAATCTTATAGGATCCTATACGATTTTATCTTATAGGATCCTATAAGATTTTTTTGTAAGGGATGTACCAAAATTTAGGTCAATAGTCAAGGTCACTGTGACTTCAGAATCAAGAAATCTTTGAAAACTACTTTTTTTGTGTTAGTAGATACATTAGGGGGATATGATATGTCACGTTCCAAAATGTAGGTCAAGGCCGAACGTCAAGGTCACTGTGACCCCCAAAATCATGAAATTCATAAAAATCATGATTTTTTTGTGTCCATTGATACATTGACGGAAGACGATGTGTCGTGTATCAAAATTTAAGTAAAGGTCAAAGGTCAAGGTCACTGTTACCCCAAGATCAGGAAATCATTACGTCACATTTTTATATGCCTGTCGAAGACCAGGTCATGTAATGCGATGTTGCGTTCTGTCCATTCATTCATTAACATTTGTTGTCTATGCGATATCTCTAGTTTCAAGGTATGGAATGGTATCAAATACCTTACTCGCATGGCGAAGAGGAGCCACACATCAATTTGTCAAAGGCCAAGGTCTCAGTACCCCAAAACTGAATCAAGTTTAGCTGACTATTTGTGTTAGGTGGTTGGAATATTCAGAATTCTGTTCCCTACATGTATATGGCTTTTGTCCTGTAGAGTTGTCTCCCGTGTTTGAAACAGCTACATTCAGTTAAACTTTTGTGAAATAAAAACCATACATTTACTAATTTAATGGGGAGAGGGGTCCTTTATGAACTTCATACCTGTTTATCAACTCAAGAACAAAGAACTTCATCAGTTTCTTCTTCCTTCATGAAAAATTCTCTTGTCTGAAAGAAATCCATTTGCAGGAAAACTACTATTTTCTTGTGTTTGACTATTGTCGATTTCAGTGTGGGATATGTGAGCTCTCGGTTCTTGCTCCAAGGTCAACTAGTTTCCAAGAGTTAAGCTCATTTTAGTTATCATTCAATTTTAGATATATTACGTTCTCAGAACCACAAAATTGTAGATCTTTCTCTGGATTGCTAGCTACCAATTGGAATCAAGGTTATTAAACAACCTTGAAATTTGGACCAATGTAATTCCAGATATACGGGCATATATTGAAGCCCCTTGGGCTCTTGTTAAACATACGATACATTTTCACCAGTTAAAGTACACTTTTCGTGTTTGTGCTTACGGCATTTCTGTTAATAAAAAATTGATTTTGTACACTGGTCACCAGGCAAAATAGTTGCCCCGCTAACCACCTCAACATAAATTTATATGATTACCTGTATTCTCTGTTTTATCTTTTGTTCACAGACTACTAGCCCCTCACATCAGCCGGTTACCCATGCCAGAGGACTACAGTGTACAGGAACTACGAGCACTCACCAGGAGTTACATGTTAGAAATGACTGCCTGATAAACACGATCAATGGAGAGAATTTCCAGTTGTATGTTCTCTTGGTTAATTTAGTCACGTTGTGAGAAGTGATCAAGGCAAGAAACTTTGTTGCTGTATATGATATGATCAGGAATTTACGACTCCAAACTCGGATGAATTTGCTGTTCAACAGAACAAATTGGTTGGACAGAGCTCTTCAGAAGCTACTGTTAGTTTCATGTAACGACTAACTTTACAGTTGGCCCATCTTGTCACATCCTCGCGAGCCAGTGTATCGATCGATCTGTTAGGATAGATTAGCTTGGTTAGTTACCCATACGAGTTCTGGATATAAATAGATCAAGGGGTTTCCTCTAAATCAACCCAATCATTGAACGCACTAAGCTAGTTGATTAGGCCAATCCTCTGCGAGGCATGAGATGTGACAGGCTTGGGATACCGACATGCTAATTCAAAACAAGATGAAATGTATGAGAATGTATGATAAAGGCATCGACTCAAGAACTCATTCGAATCACCAAAAATGTCCACGTAAATCCTCCGCGAGGATTTAGGATTTGCCTGGACTTGAAGATGATCTTGTCATATCTTAATTCTTCAAACAACTATGACCCTTGAAGGCAATAAGATGAGAGGTTACACAAAATAAACATGTAATTATTTCAGGAAGGGCTATGTGTACATTGTTAATGTTAGCCTCAAAATCACACTCCATTTATGAAATTACAGTCAAATGAGTGTAAGATTGATTGTTGAAGGAGATTTGGGGGGGCAGAAATGGTAGGAAAAGAGAGCAGAGTGTAGAAGTAATCATTTTACCTTCATATCCCAGCTTGAATTTAGAGCATGGACAGACTAAACACCTTGTACAAGCAGCTCGGCATATAGATACCCCGAGGAGTCTGGTTATTGTTTTTTGAGTTGGAAATTTTCAAGGTTTTGTTTTTCTATTCTGATACATGAAGCTCATAGAAATGATCCCATTCTGTTAAACTTTAAACAAAGTGTAGAGGACTTATTACCTGCAATGTTAATAACTTCTTTTAAAAAAATTTAACTCTTATGAATTTCTCAGCTTACAGCGAAGATTACGTAACTACATGTAGAATTTTGACTTGAACATTGTACAGTTCAACTCCCAGCATGCTCAGGATGGAAGAAGTCGATACAAACCTAGTGATTGTTCATCAAATGCTGGAGTTCTTCTTTTGTAATGGTTTATTTGAAGTTATCAATCTGTCGTAATGATTGCCGTGTTGGACTTTCCTTCTCTGTCCATGGTTTGTACTGCATATACATTCATTCCAAGAGAAAAACAATCAAAACACCACCTTTGTGTAGAAGTTATATCATATTATTACTAGTATATTGTATAAGTCGGCATGTCAAGTATGTAGAGTTTGTTAGTGATTGGGTGAATTTCCTCAGTTTGGGTAGTGGATCATGCAGAATGATGGTGTCATGAGAAACCTCATGATTAGGTCTTGTACAAAATGCCTAGTTTCCCATCTCCACCCGCATTATTTTTTTTGTTCACACCTGCCCCTATTTATGTTTTACTGCTAAAATACCATAACTGCGTTCATTCTTCAGGGATAAATTATAATATAATTATATCCCTACATTGTGAAACACCCTGCCAGAAAATACTGGCTCGGACGAGAATCAAACTCACGACTTACTGGGTACCGCTAAGTCGCCAGTTCGATTCTCGCCCGAGTCAGTATTTTCTGGCAGGGTGTTCCACAATGTAGGAATATAATTATATTATAAAAAACATAACTGTATGAAGAGTTTGTAGAGGTATGACATCTATCTCTGCACGGCGAGGACATTAATGCCCATTTCCATGACCTCTTGTTGTTACCAGCTATCTAATGCAATTTTATTATGTGTGAAATGTATCGTAAGTTATGTATCATAAGTTAAGTAACCATGTTTTTAATCTCGAAGCTATACGTTTCATTCGACTCAGATCCTTTTCAGCCAGAAATAAAAAAACCTTTCCCCCTTCCCCCCACCTAAATTTTCGAAGTCAGTGATGGAAACTAGATATTTGTTATCATGTCACCATCAAATTATCATCATCATGTTATGGGAATTAGCAAGTGTTTACAAGTACTATCAACATTTTTATCACTACATATATATGCTGTAACAATATGCCATTCACATTTTCACATGAGGGATAATTGTCACCGTGTGTAAATGTACTTGCTACAGTGAAACCTGTCTGAATGGACACCTCAGTAGAGCGACAAAACTGTACATACCAGTTATCCTAATGTTTCCATCTCCATTGTTTTCATCATGTGTATATTAAACCTCCCTCTAGATCCACACAATGTTCTGGTCCTAAGCATGACCATTTACACAGGTTTCACTGTATATATTAACAGGCATTGTCATCATGATTATATTTTGGACATGGAATACTAAATAAATCTGTGCAAGATTTCCATGAGAAATCTCTTTGTTTTAATTTCAAATCAAATACTCTCCATTGTAACACATTGATTCATACCAAAGACTTGAAAAATGAAACTTGTATCTTCCTTGCTTGGTGCTCAGCAGAAAGCACAGTGGCTTGGTTAGCAGTGGGTGCCTTCGTCGATGTTTTTTTTTTTTCATCAAGAGTATAATTATTTCCCGCCTTTTCATATACCACAATGACAGTAGATGTCATAAAAATGCTTTCTATACGACCTACACCGATCTGCATACCCTTCCTCTACTATATCTTTATCTATAATATCAAGTGATGAAACTACCATGTTGAAGCCGTATGCTGACTTTTGCCAAGAATCCTGGTTTGGTTTGGTTTGGTTTGGTTTGATTGGGCACTCCATCGTATTACAATGGGCACAGGTCATACAGAGTATGCCGTGCAACCCGTTCCCCCACACCGCCCTACACATGCTCCCTCCTACCAATGACGCATAGCCATCGGTAATTCCCCACTATATCTTCTTTACATCTGTATCCATATCATCTAATTTTGATCCGCTCCAATACAGAGTGGTACAGGGGGGAATACGGGTGTCTGCGGACAAGCAATGATGATGGGCGTGGAGAATGGTGAAAACTCCATGTGCACGGAGAATGCCATGAGGTAAGCACTCCTGCATTCGGAGTCAGTGGGCAGCAATTTCCATATGAAGCTACAGCCCTACTAGACAAAACAAATGAGGAGATTAATCCTGCTTGGAGTTTGCAAGTCTTGTGACACGTCGAGAGAATGCCACAGCGACTGAACACGAGTGGTAAAACTTGATAATTAGCCCACCATCACCAGATTTCTCAGGAACTACTTTATGGATCTTTCTCAAATTTGGTACACAGGTTCCCCTTGGGGTCTAGTTGTGCAAGATACCTTTTCTGGTCCGATTCGAAAATCCAATATGGCCACCAGGCAGCCATCTTGGATTTCTCTATGAAACCTTGTTATTGTGATTTCTCAGGAACTACTGCATGGATCTTTCTCAAATTTGGTACACAGGTTCCCTTTCGGATCTAGTTGTGCAAGATACCTTTTTTGGTCCGATTCGAAAATCCAATATGGCCACCAGGCAGTCATCTTGGATTTCCCCATGAAACCTTGTTATCGCGATTTCTCAGGAAGTACTGCATGGATCTTTCTCAAATTTGGTACACAGGTTCCCCTTAGGGTCTAGTTGTGCAAGATACCTTTTTTGGTCCGATTCGAAAATCCAATATGGCCACCAGGCAGTCATCTTGGATTTCCCCATGAAACCATGTTATCACGATTTCTCAGGAAGTACTGCATGGATCTTTCTCAAATTTGGTACACAGGTTTCCCCATGAATGCAGCCTTGGGGTTCCCCTTGGGGTCTAGTTGTGCAAGATACCCTTTTTGGTCCGATTTGAAAATCCAATATGGCCACCAGGCAGCCATCTTGGATTTCTCCATGAAACCTTGTTATCGTGATTTCTCAGGAACTACTGCATGGATCTTTCTCAAATTTGGTACACAGGTTCCCTTTCGGGTGTAGTTGTGCAAGACACCTTTTCTGGTCTGATTCGAAAATCCAATATGGCCACCAGGCAGTCATCTTGGATTTCTCCATGAAACCTTGTTATCGCGATTTCTCAGGAAGTACTCTATGGATCTTTCTCAAATTTGGTACACAGGTTCCCCTTGGGGTCTAGTTGTGCAAGATACCTTTTCTGGTCCGATTCGAAAATTCAATATGGCCACCAGGCAGCCATCTTGGATTTCCCCATGAAACCTTGTTATCGCGGTTTCTCAGGAACTACTCCATGGATCTTTCTCAAGTTTGGTACACAGGTTCCCCTTGGGGTCTAGCTGTGCAAGATACCTTTTTAGGTCTGATTCGAAAATCCAATATGGCCACCAGGCAGCCATCTTGGATTTCTCCATGAAACCTTATCGTGATTTCTCAGGAACTACTGCATGGATCTTTCTCAAATTTGGTACACAGATTCCCTTTCGGGTGTAGTTGTGCAAGATACCTTTTCTGGTCCTATTCGAAAATCCAATATGGCCATCAGGCAGCCATCTTGGATTTCCCCATGAAACCCTGTTATCGCGATTTCTCAGGAACTACTGCATGGGTCTTTATCAAATTGGTACACAGGTTCCCCTTGGGGTCTAGTTGTGCAAGATACCTTTTTCGGTCCGAATCGAAAATCCAATATGACCACAAGGCAGCCATCTTGGATTTCCCCACGAAACCTTGTTATCGCGATTTCTCAGGAACTACTGCATGGATCTTTCTCACATTTGGTACACAGGTTCCCCTTGGGGTCTAGTTGTGCAAGATACCTTTTTTGGTCCGATTCGAAAATCCAATATGGCCACAAGGCGGCCATCTTGAATTTCCCCTTGAAACATTGTTATCGTGAATTCTCAGGAAATATTTCATGGATATTTCTGAAATTTGATACACAGGTCCCACATGGGGCCTAGTAGTGCAAGATACCTTTTTTGGTCGAATTCGAAAATCCAAGTTACGCTTCAAATTGATACAGTATTCTCGAGTTGTGACATTGCATCACAAGAGTCGGCAGATGAAACGGTGGGGCATATTCTATATATTGACTATAGAGAATATCCATACCTTCACCCTCCATATCAAGGAGTTCAAATAATTCGGAATTAAAATGTATTTCTTCAAATTTTAAATCAGTTTTCTTCAGTCCATGCAGTGGCAAGTGAACTACTCCACCCTATCGTCTGCCGGCGGGTCGGCTACATGAAGGGACGTCACTCTTGTGACTCAATGTCACAACTCGACAACTGTAGACTACTGCATGTTTCGATCCAAAGGAGATAATCAGGATTCAGGCACTTTCGAAGTTTCAACATTACTGCGCGGACCGGATCCCTTCAGTATTAAGTATTGTACCATCTTACTATTTTCGAGCATGGTATCTTTAAAGAGATATCTGAAACTAGCCCAGTAAACAGAACAGAATTAGCATTCGTTCCTAATTATAAAATCTTAAGTATGTTTCATAGCTCATGCCAAAGTGTCAAAGAGATTGGTCCTCGCTCCCAGTACCCAATGATGACACGTGCAAAAAAATAAATAAAAAAATACTACAAAACAAAGGCGAAGGATCCTCCGTACATTCACTTTCAGACTAACTTTGCTCAATTCTCTTGTATTATAACAACCGACATAAGTACAGTTTCTAGAAATCTTGAAACTCCTGAAACTTAGATTATATCTTGGTGTTTTTCAGTCTCCCTTTTCCGATCTTTTTCGCTCAGATTCGAAATTCTGTAAACCAAATTACAAAAATATCCTCTAGTCATTAGCTTACAATTATCGGACAATGGTGGGCGCCAAGATCCTTCAGGATCTCTCGTTTAGGATAAAGTCCGTGTTCCGTATTTTTTCAGGAAAAATTTTACATACACCCACCCTGGAACTAGGGGGAGATAACTCTATTGATAGGCAAGCCCCGTTAAGCCCGGCGACCTATATACCCCCCATACCCCATATAGGCATTTTCCCGGATTTTTCGATAAAGTCCGTGTTCCGTTTTTTTTTTCAGGAAAATTTTTACATGCACCCACCCATGACTGGATGCCCCTTCACATAGGCTTCACATTGATACCTCATACAACTCCATCGGCCCATTAGGGGCTCCCCTAGATCCCAAAACGTCTATTTTCATACCCTTTTCCCACAATTCCCTGTCTGCGCATGCGCAGAATGGTGACAACGCCTGAGCCGCTAGTCCAGTCAGATGCCCCTTCACGAATGCTTCACATTGATACCTCATATGACCCCATTGGACCATTAGTGGCTCCCCTAGCTCCAAAACGTCTATTTTCATACCCTTTGGCCACCGCGCATGCGCAGAATGCCGATATTTCAATCCCACACCCAGCCCTTCAGATGCCCCTTCACGAACGCTTCACTTTGATACCTCACTCGACCCAATCGGTCCACTAGGGACCCACCTAGGTCACAAAACGTCTATTTAGGTATTCCCCGTATACATTAACATTGGAAGTCAACCCATGGGACTACTTTCTGTCCGCGGAGGCAGACCGCATCACCACCAGACCGCATCATCGCGGAAGAATTCGAGGTCAAAAGTCATGTGACCTTGCCTTCCCAGCCGAGGTCAAAATACTCGCTTCTGATTGGCTGTCAAAGCAAAAATTGGAACTCTTCTGTGTTCGGAGGTAGCTTTTTTCCTCAATATGCAAATTTCTGAGGTCAAAGGTCAATTTGACTCATTTGCGCTTTCCCTAACTCACGGGGTCAGCGGTGTTACCGGATTGTCACTGGTGTTACGGATGCAAGAATCGTCTAGAAATTCAGAAACACTTGTTTAAGTTGTTCCATATTTTGAAAAAGAAACAAACTCGATTAGTAGAAAGTCAGCATCAAGAATAAATAGGTTTATTATACAGAATACATGACTGGTTAATACATGCGGTTCAATTGGCTGATTTTGGTGAGCTAGGTAGCATAATTAGGATATTAAAAACAAACTTGTTTTCTTAACTTCAATATTTTTTCATCATTTTTATACGCAATGTAAAGCATGCCAAGCATATGTGTATCTTCCTATTTCTGTCCTTTTTACTGCCCAATCTACTGATCATTCCTGTGAAACACCAGTGACATGATTGAAGACAACTGCACCGTTAAGTGTAACGAAAGGTTATTGTACGCGTTATAAAGAGTTTTGTCAATGGAGGCATTGTTGAAATCAAATTCTGTGGTCATTGGTGATCTTGATTTTGAGATATTTCCCCAAGTGAAAATGTGCCTTTCCGTGAGAATGACCCAGCAATGCTCGATAGAGATGCATGCAACATTTGCAGTATCGTACCGTATAATTTACTGCTTGGCCTATACCGTACGGTATTCATAAATGATAGTAATATGAATGTGGTAAAGAAAGTGCCAACTACTTAACAATCAAGGAATGGCAGTATGCCTGCACACCAACGTGATATCTTAGTAATAGTATAAGAGCATTACGAGTCCCATTGACCTACTTTTTTGTTCCCCCCGGGGGAGGATTGAGGAGGAACTTTTCGGGGGATTCCCCAGTGGGGGTTTCCCCATGACGATCACGTGATCAAGGCATGTCTCGACTTGTTCTGGGTTGTACAGTTCTGCCATACGGAGGATGGGTACTAGTATTTCGCGGACGTCCTAGTAATAAACATAATCTATAGGTGTTGTGGCGGCCATGTTGTAAAGCAAGATGGCGGCTGTCGGCCATGTTGTAAAGCAAGATGGCGGCGTGGTTCGGGCATGTTCGGGCATGTTCGGGCATGTTCGTGAAGGGTCGGCCATGTTGTAAAGCAAGATGGCGGCTGTCGGCCATGTTGTAAAGCAAGATGTCGGCTGTCGGTCATGTTGTAAAGCAAGATGGCGGGGGTGGTTCGGGAATGTTCGGGAATGGGTGAAAAAGGTATAAAATTAGGTGATTTTTAGTGAATGGATTATAATCATTGGACTACTTTGGGGAGCTCTCTGACTGACCTGACCTCACCTGACCAGCCTGCCTGCTTCACCTCTAGCCTGCCAGCCATTATCATTGACCAGTATCACAGAGTAACACCAATCAACGTCGTACACGTATGTAATATACATTAATTTTTAATAATATCTATGCTAGGAAATGTCCCCCTGCATCAGCTGTTTTTATGTCAACAAACACCTCTATTTTTAGATTGCTACAATGTAGCTCATTTCAGCGGGTGATTTCATTCGTGCGATTGCGTGGAAGTGCACTGTCGGTTTTGCACCATTTATCAATGCAAATTTCACGTATTTTCTCAAGCAGCTTATGAAATATAAAGCTCGAGTTACAACCTACCAGAACTATAGAATTTAGTGCTGACGTAGCAACATTGTGGGCGCTGTAGTTTTCCAGATAGACATTTTTTCGGTTGTGGTACACGAAATCGATCATTCTAGCCTACCATGTTGTTGTTGTTACGCACATTCGCAATATTTTAAGATACATTTTTCATTGAAAGCACAAATTAGTATATAGTAGGGAAAATTGTCTTACCTTCATTATAACCAGTTTAGTCCCATTCCTGACCATGTGAACACTACACCGGGGAAATTTCATTTTTATGCGTAGATGTCTGTAGTTTAGGTAGGCATTTATATTTGGCAGACTTTTCTCGTGAAACTCAAACAGCCTAAACATGGATCAGCTGTTTTCATGTCAACAAACATCTCTATTTTTAGATTGCTACAATGTAGCGAGTCATTTCATTCGCGCGTTTGCACGGACGTGCACTGGTTTCAAGCAGCTTATGAAATATAAAGCTCGAGTTACAACCTACCAGAACTATAGAATTTAGTGCTGACGCAGTCCGGGATATTTTTCCAGCAAGTTGATAAGGAACTCGGAATGCAGACCTCTCAAGTTATACTTTTGCCAAGGCGTGAGATTTGAGTATATCCGCCCCGGCGATATGAGACCCGAAAAAATGAGAATTTCGAGGCGTCATTTCATACAATTTTTCGCATTTTGTTTCATATAACAGCCTACTATTAAACATTTCATCCTTCACGGAGGCTAGAAATGGATACTTTACAACCAAGTATAGGAAAATTTTGAAATTACTGACTCCTTTTTCTGCAAACTGGAGCAATTTTGAAGGATTCTTGCTTATTTTAGAAATAATTTCACAAAATGCCAAGATGCGTGAGATTTTGATATAGCTGCGTGAGAGCGTGAGACAGATGCCAAATGCGTGAGTCTCACGCCGAATGCGTGAGGGTTGATAGGTCTGGGAATGGAACACCGTACATTTGTTCTACGTTACACATTCCCGCTACATCATGAAATAACCGCACAACATATGCCTACGATCTTACTATTCATAGAGTTTGTCGCTAGAGTTTGTCGCTCAAAATCACTCTTTGACTTTATCAACAAGTCTATACTGCCTTGCGCCTGGATCACGCCATGCCATACGAACACAACTGGCAGACGACATGATCCAACAATTCACTGAACAGACAAGATCTCTTTTACCCGTACGTCTCAACTTATCTCAAAATGTTCACAATACATTCTAGAATAATATGATGCACGAATTTAAGGTTTACATTACCTGTAAATAGATACAAACGGCAATTTATTATCACTATATACAGCCGGTTGGAACAGCGTAATTTAGCTAAAATGATGACGTCACACAATTGTCTATTAAAACATGCACCAGCAAGCGTGTTGCGAACACGGACTGGTGTTGAACCCACGAATATCTTACTATTCAGTTATCTCGGGCGTTTACCAGCCCTATTTATCAACTAGATGGAACATAATATATTTATCTTATAACAGTTTACAAATCTCCATATGCAATACAACTCTGATGAATCTATCAGTATTGTAAGTATATTTT
>JAVTVY010014626.1:0-62135 GCA_036873755.1 Hanleya hanleyi | reverse complement strand
TCTGCTTGAAAATGTTGAAAGGAAAGACAATATCTGTACAGGCTTACAACGGATGGCCAGATAATGTAAACGATGGTTTTGTCTTCAAACAGAACGACGAAAACACGAAATTAACTCATTATAATCCCTGAAGTTAGTGCTGTGGTGAACTTCTTAAATGTGTGTTCATTGGAATTGTTCGTAATTTCTTGACTTACATCACTCAATTTTAAGTCCATATTGTGTGTTTGTTCAATTCATCAACATATTTAAGTTATATGCATCAACATATTTAAATTATATGCTAGGTGTCATGAAGATGGTATTACTATATCCAGCACTTAAGTGTAAACATTCTTAATGAATGAAGTCGGAAGCTGAGCTGGTGACCCGTGACATTCATAGTGAGAGACAGAGCTATTTTTTAGTCCATAGTGAGAATATAATCAAGGTCCATAACCTCAAATAAAAAAATTTCAAGTGACTCCAATTTAAATTAATTCAAGGAGACAATCCTTGACACAATTTCATAGATCATGCTGCATGTTATTGTAGTTGCTCAAGAGAAAGTTTATCCACTCATCCTGTATGTATCACAGTAAAATTGACAGTTGATTGGACATGTTGGACGGTCAAAGATCAGCTCAGTGAATCGAATGGCTACACAGCCATGAGAATCAATTATCCTATTAACAACAGTAAACATGAAAAGAGTACATAAATCTTTATTCCACTTTAATCTCCACACTTCAATTTTTTGTCACTTCAGTGGATACTGGTAGATACCCGTAAACTGAAATTGCGGGTATCCATTCGGATACCCGTGAATTTCGACGAAAAGCAAGGCCTGGACGTAACGCTATGAAAACGTCGTGCGAAATGTTTGCTGATATTCTAGAGATCCCATAATAAGCCAATCATTACAGTTTCGACCCTTTTCTCTCTGACAGTGATTGACGTTTGTTCTCGGAGATAAACATCTTCGCATAGCACAATCTTTTGATATTTTCTATCCCCTAACAAAGTCAGACTTTTCGGCGGGAATAAACTCTTTGATCTTTAGTGCTTTCCACGCCCTCTGTCTGAAAATGATGCCATATTTGGAAAATGCTAATACATTAGACCACATGCTACCACGTGTAATTAGTGTGAGTGTGATTTTGAAAGCTAACCACCTGATTGGCTAACAAATATAGTTTCAAATTCGCATGGGATTTATACAGGGCTGAATTCGGATATAATGTTCCGTGATATTATATCTGAGTTTACTGAGATTGTATCCAGTATTACTTATACAGTCAAACCTGTGTATACTGACCATACTTGGGACCAGATTATAGGGTCGCTTTTAACAGGGTTCTGGTTTATCAAGGTTCAAAGTATTTGACTTTAAGTATTGGGACCCTGGATGGTACCAGTTATTTAGAGGTTGGTCGGTTTACCCAGGTTTCACTGTATATCACAGGGATGATGACTGCGTAGACTTAATACCACGTGAATATTGCTTGCGGTGACCAACCAGTTTGGTTGGTCCTTGCTCTGGAAAGAACATTTCATGTGATGTTATTCCACTTCACATGCTAAGTGAAAGCTTGATATTATTATTTTTGATAATTTGCAGTTGGCACAGAAATATCATCCTGACATGAACAAGAATGATTCCAGTGCTGAGCAGAAATTCCATGATTTTTCTGAAGCGTATGAGGTATATATCCCATGTCTGTTTAGGTATCGATACGGTTACCCAAACAAATATGACAAATGATTGACACTTTTGTCTTACCTGATGTATAACACAGACTAAATATAAGCTTTATTTCCGAGTGGTTTTTCCACGGTATTGTTGTCGTCTTGTACGTCCGTCTGTCCGTACATCCGTATGTGAGCGAGATAGCCGGAAAACGGTTCCACTGAAGAATTTCAAATTTGGTATGCTTATTTACCTAGTCAAGGACCAGAAGCCTATTGAATTGGGACCTGATTGGATGGAAACCTTTGCGGCCATCTTTAATTTTATGCAAATGGAAAATGATCCATATCTCGGAAGCCATACAACTGTTCAATACGAAAGTTGGTATACATCATCGATACATCAAGCAACTTTCAATGATTAGCGGGAAATCCTGGAGGCCATCTTTAATTTATGCGAAATGGATAATGATACATATCTCTGTTACCATTCAATTGTTTCATATGAAAGTTGGTATACATCATCGATACATCCAGATACTTTGAATCGGGACCTGATTGACCGAAAACTTGGCGGCCATCTTTAATTTATGCAAAAACTTTAATGATATATATCTCTGATACCATTTAAGTGTTCTATACCAAACTTGGTATGCAGCATCGATGTATCAAGAGACTTGCAATGACTAACCACATCAGTTCCTCTGAGTGGGGGGGAAGGATGGGCGGCCATCTTTAATTTATGCGAAATCATTAATGATCTCTATCTCTGATACCCTTCAAATGCTCGATGTAAAATTTGGTATACATCATTGATGCATCAAGAAACTAGTTGCAAAATTTTTGATAATCTGTATATTTGTGACTTGACTGCTTGGTGTTCCTGACATGTTGGTTCAAATTGAATATATTATGAATGTACCCAGAGCCGAGGGGTTTTCACATGCGCAGCTTCGTATTTGGGGTGGAGGGGGGGGGGGGGAATCTAACATGTGTAGTAATGGGACAGGAATTATATGAAACCTCTCAAGACCTTGTCATGCTGAAAAAGGAAACCAAAGTTGGTGTGATGAGTTAACGATTTTCAGGGAGTAGATATTGGGAATTTATGATGTTTCCTGGCGAAAATACCATGGCTTCCATGAACTGTTCAAAACTAATGGCCTCTACTCCCAGTATACAATTAGTACTTTTTTATACGCCCACCCCAATGGCGGATGTATTATGTGATGGCGGTTTCCGTCTGTCTGTCCGTCCCCCGTGTGCGGTCTATATCTGGGACAGTTTTCTATCTACAGTTCCAATATTTGGTGAATGGATACTCTTAGGGGAGACGATGTGTTGCGTACCAAAATGGAGGTCAGCGGTCAAAGGTCACTGGCTTAAAAACGAGGATATCACTGAACCATTGGTGTCCAGTCTATTTATCTGTGACTGTTTCTATCCACAGTTGCAATTTTTTGAGTGGATACACTAGGTAGAGACGATGTGTCGTGTACCGAAATTGACAATGTGTCAAATACCGTACTAAATGTAGGTTGGGGACAGCTGTCAAAGGTCAGAGTGTGGCCTAAAAATTCTCGTAAACTCAAAATTAGGAGCGCAATGGGATGCTATAACGCTCTTCAAAAGGCAAGGCAGTGTTTTATTGATGCAGACTTGGTGTTGTATTACAATGTATTAGAAATCATGTTTGTATGGGATCTTTGCTCTTCAGGTTTTGAGTGATGACACCAAACGACAGGAGTATGACACATTTGGCATGGCTGGCCAGGGATTTTCTGGAGCAGGAGGGTTTAGAGCAAGAGGTACATGTAACAATTTTGTATCCCCTCAAATTGTCTTATACATTGTATGTTGTATTTTTGGTCTGATAGTATGGTACTGACTATGGATTATAGTGTCCATCCACCCAACACTGATTTACCTTGCTGGACATACTGGTCTGGGTCATCCAGTTTTGCCACAGAGAGAGATGACAGAATGAAAATGAGACAACTTTGATAGTCTAGTGCAGAGAACACACACTTAGAATGTATTGACAGTTGATTAGCACAAAAGAAAAATTAAGTAGTACCGTATTCGTTATCCGCAAACTCGTAAGGTTCATTATAGCCGCCTCTACATTAGTCATGTTAGGCCTCTGTTAATTAATCTTTAGCTTCTCATGACCTTGGGAGGAAATTATGATGATGCTGAATGCTGTAATTATTAATTATTAATTATTTGGCTGCATTAAGATATTGCAATAAAAAAGAAGTTATGTGTATGGTAAACTTCGACCACCAATGGAAAGTTGATGTCAACTTTGATATGTCAAAGACAACTATTTCCCCTAATTTCTACAATTAGAATTGCAAAAAGCTTTGTTGCTGACTAAATCATGTGAAATTTAAATGGCACCTGTGACATTATATCGTAGAATTTAGATTCAAGTAACACCCTTTTTAAAGAATGAAAATTTGAGGGGAGTTAACCAGATCCCAACTATATTTACTTATATTTATCAATAGGTCTCCCCTTGTAAATTGCTGCTTCCAATAAATTAGAATCGGTCACCAGAGTCCCGTTGGAATTATCAATTAACTTAAATGTCTGCATAGAAAAACGTCAACTTGTGAATAGAAGCCCCAAAAAAGAAGCCAACAATATTATTTACCATCGGCACGAACTGGAAAAAAAACCAGATAGTCCAATTCCGTTTCGTAACAGGTCCTACTTTTGCATGCACCGGACTACCGCGCAAGGTTTGGCGCGCAACCGGAAGTACACTTGGCGCGGGAAATGTTGACAGAGAACACGAACAACAATGGCCAAAGATCGACTTGAAATAAATTTTCAATGGATTATTTCTTGGATTGTCCGTTCCTTCAGATAGATCTAGACTTCTAAAAGGTATTTACGAAAATTGATCGCATTTTATCGTTTTTATTAGATGAAATCCTACTTGCCGCATGCGACAGGTAGGCTAGATTTTTTGCAACTGGTCGACGGAAAAATTCACTTGCCGGCGGCACGTAGGCAGGCGTTATTTCGCGCTGCCTTGTTCTGCAGATTTTTTTTTTTTGCAGCAAAAAATGCCAAATAATTAAAACAATGCGTAATTATTGTTACGACAAAAAACATGCGGGCGGGTCATGAGAAGCTAAAGATTAATTAACAAAGGCCTTAGTAGGGTGGCTATATAGAATTGAACCAGGCCTATGTGTGCCGCCCTTTTGGAATCTGAATCTTGATTTTTGTATATGCAAAGAAGGAAAAATAGGCAACACGTGAAACTTGAGGATAAGGCATAGAGATGGAAAATCTTGGTTATCAGTATTTTGGGCAACGTATGTGGAAGAGACGAGCATTTTTGCAAAGCCTAGAATTCTAGAATTGCCAATGACTGTTGCAGTTTTTGTGCATATTGAGGGGGGGGGGGGGGATGTAATGGCTTTGACTCCCATTCGGGACTGCTTGGACTACTATATGTTATGATAGTACACAGTAGCACACTTTCGAATAATGGTACTATTGTTTTACCACCCTAGGAGTATAATAAATCACATGTAGTATTCGTATTTGACAATTGTGCTGACATTATTTGTTGTTGGTCATTAACACATGTAGTCATGCCAGTGAGGCTCGTAATGAAAACTGATCGAATTTTCAGGATCGAAGTGCCAGGATAAGTTGCTACTTTGTTAGTACACAAAAAACAAAAATACAGTGACAGTAATACAGCTATTATACTTTTCCAATGTGCCCAGTTTTATTTTATATTTAATTTCCACTTGAAAACTGTATTCCAACAGTAGTGTTCGAGAGTTCCCATCGGTGCTCTAAGCCACGTGACCGAGTCTGACCGCTTTTTCAAGGATTAAATATTATACGCCAAAATAAAAAAAAGTTGATGGCGACTGCTTCATCAGCCCCCTGATTTATAGCTCAGGCGAGCGTCATCGTCTTTCTGTCATCCACCAGGATATCTACCCTTGTGAGCGAGCGAATTAATTTCGGTTTCCATCATGGAAAATTTGATGTTGTTGTTTTGAAGACTTGACAGCTTTTTACGCAGGCAAAATATTTGTAAGGTTATGATACAAAGTTACTGTCATTCTTTGCCAGTCTTATTTAATAGTTAGGGGCTCACCTAAATTTTTGCACAGGCTGCCATGCAGATAAAATGGTTTTCGATACAAAAATAAAAATAAATTTTACAGTGTGACCCAGAAACCTATGATAGAGCCTGTAGCATTAGCTGCGTACAGCTCAATATGCTGTACGCAGCTAATGTCCACACTCCTGGGGCACTGCCCCTCCCTATATCTCCTGACCTAAGCTTCGCCCAACCCCATACCCTCATATATTCCCTGAGCTTGTATCATCTTACACTTATTCAACCCATCCCCTAGAGCATGTTTTGCCCGTCCCCATACCATGATATATTCTGGGAGCATGATATCATCCTACACTATAATTCAACCCATCCACTACTTCCCGGGGCATGTCTCCAGCCCTGGGGCACCGGGTCCAATTCCCATCTCCTAAACTAAGATTCGCCCGACCCCATACCCTCCTACAGTGTTCGAATTTAAGAAAAATTTGAACCAGTCCGCCGGACTTGTGAGCCAAAAATGTAACCAGTCCGCAAATATTTTTACTAGTCCGTTAATATTAAATAAAATATGATGTGGGAACATTTGTCATCATGAATATTTTGTGCTCTGTGGTGGTTGGTACTAAATAAGAAATTAATAACTGTGCATTTCTTGAATTTCTTGAACGTGTGTGAAGATAATCACAGACGACAAACCCCGTCGGCTAGACTTTGACGGCGACTTTGACTGCACGTGTCGTCGCGAAAAACACTGCTTCAACAAACGCCATTTCAAGCCAAAAAATCTGTAGATTTCTTTCGAAGTTGATGGAGAATACGTTTAAAATTGTCCTGGTAAACATGATCAGGTCGACTGAAGCGTATTTATAGTGCTGATTTCTCGATTCCCGATCTGGAATTGAGAGCTTTATTTTCTGAAAAGATCGCCAACCTGCATTGCCATGCTGCATTACAGTCACACTTTACGGTATGCTGTGTTCGCACCGCTTTACGGTTGTTGTTGTTGTCGTAAAACGCGGCCGTGGTCGTGATTTCGTTGGAATGTGCTGGAAATTGTTTTAGACTCCCACGATTTATTTAGACTTGATCGGGTAACCGAAAACAGACATTAGTTTTTTCATTCTTTACAAATTGTGCGCGGAGATATCCAGAGAAATAGTTTACACAATGAACTGAGAGCTTTTTTGTTACCAGTCCGACGGACTTGTTGTTCAGTCACTCGCACCAGTCCGTTTGATTTTTTACCAGTCTCGGACTGACGGACAGGTGCCAAATTCGAACTCTGTCCTATATTCCGGGAGCTAACATCATCAGGGGCGTCGGAAGCGGGGGGGCCGGGGGGGCACGTGCCCCCCCAGATGAAAACCAGGGGGGGGCACAAGTATGTTTGTGCCCCCCCAGATTTTGTACAGTTTGATGATAATAAATTTAAATCAGATATTCATGCAATTCATAATTGGTACTTCTGTTAGTTGCCAGTGGGACGGCGCATGATGTGTGAAGTAGAAAAGCTACTTCGCATTTACTTGACGATTCCAGTAACGACAGCAACGGCAGAGCGTTCCTTCTCTACGCTGAGACGCATCAAGACTTACCTACGCTCGAGCATGACCCAACAGCGCCTAAACAACGTAGTTCTACTGCAAATCCACAGGGACATGACGGAGCAGTTGGACTTGAAAGGGGTCGCGAAGTTATTTGCATCTGTAAATGAACGACGGGTCAATTTTTTTGAAAAGTTTGACTGATTCAGATCGAATTTGCACTGCTGGAAATTTGGACGAGTTGTTTATTTGACGGAAATGAAGACGGATTAATATTCCTGTGTGTGTGTTAGCAGTTTTTTATTATTTTTTTTTAACCAAACTAGTATTGAAACAGTTGAAATATCTGAGAAAATATATGCGTTTTATTTGTCGGAAATCGCTCAAAACGCCCCTACGGCCGTCTGGAACCCCGGAGCTTCCTGGAAATTTGGACGAGCCGTTTATTTGACGGAAATGAAGACGGAATAATATTCCTGTGTGAGTGTTAGCAGTTTTTTATTAATTTTTTTTTTACCAAACTAGTATTAAAACAGTTGAAATATCTGAGAAAATATATGCGTTTTATTTCTCGGAAATCGCTCAAAACGCTCCTACGGCCGTCTAGAACACCGGAGCTTCCAGGGGCCTAGGCGGCCCCTGGACCCTCGCCTAAAGTGCTGGGATAGTGCCCCCCCAGTCAGAACTATCTTCCGACGCCACTGATCATGCTACACTTAATAGATGCATCTGTTACCACTGGGAGCATATGGTCATATTCAAATTGTTCTCATGTGTTGCTAAACAGAATTTACAGATAATTTTTAGTGCTGCTATATATTATAATTTTGAAATTTGTTGCTGACTTTGCTGCGAATTAATGTAAAACAATACGATGACAGTCACCTTTAAAATATTCCACACGACTCGCATGAAAACCAAGATGCATTACCCAAATCACAAGCGTCTGGCCCGTCATTCATTATTCAGCCGTTGTCCCATTAAAGAATATTCTGTGTCCATAATCCAAAGACCTATTCCATATTCCAACATTAACATCAAATTCAAAAAGACAATCATAGTACACATAAACATAGGCTAGCTCATCCATGTCTTTTACTCGGTGGCTTGGGAAATGTAACAAAATATTCCATGTACCTTATAAGAGCGTGGCATTATAGTTTGTAAGAAAAGAGCAAGAAGAATACTTTCATTCATACTACTTCATATTTTGTAGCTGTTATCTTTGTCAGTGTATTTTAACCCTCAGATCATCAGACTGCGGGGTCTTGTAATCAGCATATTAAGGCCGTTCGTCCATCTGTCAACAATTTCTTGTCCAGTCCATATCTGCGTTATTATTTTATGAACAAGATAGAAACTTATATCAAAGATACTTTAATACATGTTTTGATGTTATGACCCTTCATCGTCCGTCCAGCAACAATATCTTGTCCGGTCCATATCTCAGGTACTATTTGATGGAGATATTCGAACTCCGAAAGTGATGTGGAAGATGCTTTGTACCTTGCAGATGTACACCATCACTGTGTTTTAGCTCTTCATCCTGTCCATCAAGAATTTTTTGTCCGGTCTGTCATGTCTGTGTGTTGGTTACTATTTGATAGCCAACTTTGACACTTGTATAGATCTGATGTCCATCAAGTTTGCATTTCCTGTGATAACTTATAACTTGTCATTTACAACTCTGGGTACCGGTACTATATGTTATGTCTTCATACCCATTACAAAAGGTGGCTATCTCGAACAATGAGCTCTAGTTACAACTCTGGGTACCACATGTTATGTCTTCATACCCATTACATAAGGTGGATATATCGAACTCACTGAGCTCTAGTTTCTCTACTAATTCAATCACTGACCTGAACACGACATTAAATTTAACTCCCTCTCTTACTCTCTTTCGGTCTCAACCACTGGCATAGATATTTGTCACTCAGATTTGCAACAAGGGGAAACTCACTGGCCTATTCGGCGGAAAGGTGTAACTGCCAAGAATCACATCTTTACCACACCCATGAGCCTATTCCACTCGTGGAACTTACAGGTCAGAACTGAAGAGAGAATTTATACAAATTTTATCACTCAAATCTGATTCTCTTGACAGGATTTAAAGGTTTCCAAAGCACAGTGGATCCAGAAGAGTTGTTCTGGAGGATATTTGGTCAGGCTGGATTCAGGATGGGTGGATTTGGTCAAGATGAACAAGACTTCGCAGAGTCTAAGTTTGGCTTTGCTCCAGCATCAGAGGTACAAGTCCAGGTTGAATTTACTACTTTTATTTACATGTATTTAAGTCATTTTAGGTACATCCATTTACCATGTTTACAGGAAATGTATTTATTTTTGAGAAATTTTACATTCAAGGCAGCAAATTCAGATGTATTTTGCATGTAAAGATCCCCAATTCGAATGCTGCAAGTGTACATGTATGCTGATTTTGTTAACCAGATCATGATGTTAGCTAATTTGCATAAAAAAATGAACAAATTTGCTGAATGTTTTCCCATTGACCACATTGCTGTCATTGAACTATTCTGGGAAGTCTGTCCTAAAAAAGTGATTCCCACTTGACTTTCTGTACATCATGGTTTCATTTCCAATTGTTTCAAATATTCTCAATCTGGACCAGGAAAATTCATTACTTAAAGCTGACATGACCTTATTTAATGCACGAATGGTAGCGAAAAGAAATTATTCATACAGATTATAGCCCCGGTCGAATAAAACCCGCCGGAACAAATCCATACTAACGCCATACTGCCAACTTCTCATCCGAATAACATGGCCTCCACCGCATATATAAAGCCGGAGTCGACCAGGAACCTTGGCAGTCTAAAACTGACACTCGAACTGTGCACTTTATATTTATGCTGTCGTCGTTGTCACCATCTCAAATTCGAACTCTGTGAGCATCATATTCTATCACAGATTCATTCGCAAACAATATAAATATATCTGGAAAACTGGTTACTAAAATGAAGGATCTGACTACTGAAACACCATTTAGACATACAGTTCAGTGTTTCTTCAAAACAATGAAACTTGTTGATCTCGTCTCCAGTTTCTACAGCATTGTATTTCAATTTACTGCAATCGCCAAAGAGGGCACACTAAGGGACTATTCTTCGTACCATTGGATAATTCTTGAGGCTCTATACGATGCACTGCAAATGCGATTTCATTTTAAATTCCTGATATGCCGATACTGCTCCAGGCTCACCCATGTTGACCGTATACTTCGTCAAGGGGGAAAGGAGGGAGTTGCTGTTGCCGTTGGAGAGGGTGATTTGTGCAAACCCGTATGGCAAATTCCTAAATACGGAGTTACAAATTGAAAGCTCTCATTGCAAGTGTCAGCCCGTCCAGTATTTTAACCTATCCACCAATTGTATAGAAAGGTGAAATCTCTCCGCATTCGTGGTTGGGAAATCTGGCGTAACTGACCTGTAACCCTTGACATTGGGTTAATTTGGCAACTTGAAGAGGTCACTTCTGGTCATGTGAAAGGTAGAACGTGGGCAATGGCCACAGATCTCGTCAAATATCTGGAAAAACGGATTTTAAATCTAGTGAAATGGATCGACTAGATAAACCATATTAGGGCCACATGGGTTGTGCAGGGTCTCATATTGAAGCGTTCATCGAGGGCAGTTCGAGTCAAGTTACTGGCGGGTGGATGCAAAACGGGATTTCGGAATAATAGATGTTACAGGACGTGTCGCCAGGAATGGCTGACATTACACCCATTTGTTCACAAGGGTTGGGGGATAGCGCGGGCGATAAGTTGTATTCAGCAGGGCTTCATAAGTTTGTCTAGCCTGACAGAGTTACCTTCCCCTGTATGGTATGAGAGTTAGAGAGTTAGATGTGAGTGAGTGATCGGGTTAGGCCATTCAAAATATTATTTACGTTTACCGTAACCCGACCAACCCGAAAAAAACGTAGCTGCGCCCAAAAAAATTGTCCGGCATATTTTTTTTTTACGTTTTCGCAAATCTGTAAAAATGTCTGTTTCAAGGGGAAGAACTCCTCGCGCATCCCATAAGGGGAGTTTACTCTGTCGAGGGGTAGAATTTCGACGCAAAGACTCGCCTAAAATGGAACTTGCGGTTCGCGCAATCAAAGCTTAGCCTTATCAGTGTGGTGTTCATTCAGAGAGATTTATTCGACATTGCACGAAAATTCGAGTCAAATAGCTGACCTGTAATCAGAAAACTCCGAGATATCTTTTCGTCTTGCTGCAAAACGGACATGTTTTGATAACGTAACACGCAAACTACACATCGGAAACCTTTGCTTGTTTATTTTTTGGAAGCCTTGAATCCTGTATGTAAAGGTTCCCGACTGGCGCCATCTGGCGCGAGTGTGAATGCTAGCTAACACGTGGTCGTCAAACAGAAAGTACACGAGTCGAGCGTGAAAATGAAAATCTGAGATGTTTGGAGTTTATTTAGCACAGGGTTCGTACGGGTCATGGAATTTCTGGAATATCATGTAAAAAAATGTTGCCTATTCCAGGTCCTGGAAAGTCAGGGAAATAAAGAATATTAAGCTTGGGTCAGGGAAAGTCATGAAATTTTGTATTTCTTGCTCTCAATATAATGTCCATCATGTATTTGTTTGAATTTCAATTTCTAAACTTGTCAAACGAAAATCGTGGTCGAAAAGAACTTGGGGTAAATCTAGAATTCTTTGGTAATTTCATACGGTGTTTACGTTATACGAAAACCGCGGCAGAATATCGGAAACCTTTTGCCACGTGGATCATTGACGATTATTTCGAGGTTCCCGAAATTACCGTATTCAAGAACGATAACTCTTGACGTCTTCTGTAGTGAAACGGTCGCCATTTTGTTTATTCATCGAAGCGTGCAAGTGAAAAAAAAAACCAGGCTAAACTAACAAAGCTTTAGGCTATGCCGGGAAAGTGCCGGTTCAACGATATCTGGCTAGAGAATGAGCTGTACGACGGGTGGTTGGCGCGAATTCCGAATTCCAGTCACCACTTGGATTGAACAGCACGGAGATTTATCTGTATGCCACAAGACTTGAGCTAACTTCATATACGCGAAGCGTATACGGAGATAATCTATCTACGGGGGAGCGGAAGTCGCTCAGTAAACTGAGGTCCGATGACTTGAATTATAGTTATCACCAAATTGGATAAGAATAACACGACTGTTATTCTAGACAATGATCGGTATATAGCTGGAGCCTACGCTCAGCTGTATGACAACACTTATTACGTCGAAATCCCTGAGATCGACATCAACTCAACGCATAAAAAGGTGCTAAACCTAATGTGCCATACAATTGTCTAATGGGAACTTATTAGACAGGAATACCATCAACAGAAAAGAACAGGAACGACTCAAGACAAGTAAACATATGAAATATGTTGAAAAATGTCGATAAGGATCTCGCGAAGCGAGATTGGTACTAGCCAAGACTAACATGAGAAACAACTCTATACTGAGGCGGTCCGATGACGACAACCTACTGATGTCCATACCCTCCGGCTTTTGCGTTTGGAAGAGGGAGAAATTTACACAGATCTTCGAAGCTAATTACTGACTCTACTGAATTCACTCTGACTCGAAGAGGCAGAATGAAAACTATACAACTCACCAGAAACAACGATCCAAGAAAAGTAAACATATGAAATATGTTGAGATATGTGGAAATTGCATTAGCCATGACATACATCAGAAACATCTCTAAACTGAGGCTGTCCCATGACGACATCTTACTGCTGCCCAAGGGTTTTTCTTCTATACCAACACCAGTCACTGAAAATAGGAATATTATTTCTGACTTCTAACGGATGATTAAAGAAGCGGAGAAACTTAAAGAAACTGCTACGCAAATCGAAGATTTGATGGCTAACACCTTCCTGTATTAAAAGGCGGCCCCTGAAGAGAGATATGCCTGTGGAGTTATTGAAGATAACTCCCGAAATTATCACGAAACATTGCTCTGACGTATATATATACTACATATATTTACGGAACTGTGAATATGACCACAGTAAATATTCAGACAATGTCGGGTCAGAACATACCAGGAGAGTGGGTATGTTTATGGACATCTTCTTGCACAATTTTTCCGAATATTGGTCCTGGAATTTTGTTTTGGGCATCTGGAAAGTCATGGAAAAGTCATGGAATTTTGGTTCTCTGTAAGTGTATGAACCCTGTTAGCAGATAATTTTGATTCGGATTCATTCGTAATTAGAATGACAAACAATTTTCCCTGAAACAGCACAGCAGGAGAAGTAGAATTAAGCGGTAAGAAATTTATGAAAATAAAAATGGATCGTTTCTTCAGACATTGCCTGCAGGAGACCTGTCATGAACAACAGCAGCAACGTGGTCGACCCTTTACGTTGAAAACAGGCATTTCTTTAGAAGTCAGTTTATTTGAAGTCAAGATTTTAAATTTAACTGTACTGCACTTCTTGCTTATCTCTGTGGCTTTTGAATTTTTGTTGGTAATTTAGATCTTTCACTGTAAAAAACATCGCGCTAAGAAATGAAAAATATGTGAGTCAAAAATATCAGGAATTTCCTTAGTTATTTGCGCTGAAAACTTACCTCACTTCCACTCTTTGCATTTCTTGTCTACATGAAATACCACATTAAGAATTTAAATGACACAGTTATCTCCCCTGCTAGTCACGTGATAGCATAGCTACCCACAATTCCACTTCCTTCTTGTTCTACTGCTTCGTAGGGCTGGAAGTAAACATTGTCAACTCTGTGAAAAAGTGCCTTTTCTAGCGAAACTACTCACAGTTGGATTACCTCAGACGTCTGATTTCCTGCAAGAAGTCCTTTGGGAAGTATTCTATAAGTTATCAGCGTAAAAATGGCTCAAAATATGTCTCAAATGTCATGCATGTCTTGTGGAGGTGACAAGCCTAGTTATGACCTTCACTCAACGTGTCCGCCATGCCGCCAGGGAAGAATCTGTACATGGGACACGGCCTGTGAAGAGTGTATTGTGTGGGCGCCCGGCATATTCCAGGTGTATCTGGCCGGTTCTCTGGCAGCTAACGAAGGAAATAGTGTTGTTATGCCTACCAATCTCGCCAACGAGACATATGTAGCACAGTCTCCTCGTACTAGTGTAGGCGAGGAGTCTAGGGGGTTTGTTAGTTCTGTAGCTGGGTCTACGTTAGTCAGCCTATTGGACGTAAATAAAGATAAACAAACGCCCCCCCCCCGCTCACGATGCTTCCATTTCAGGCCAGGCGAGGGGTCAATCAGGTAAGGGATCGACCCGGTTGGTACAGGTGGAAGGAGTAATCGAAGATATGGAATCTGGTACTACGACGACTGTGGAAGTGGAGATTCCTATTGAGCGGACGCCTGGATGTGACGATGAAGGGAAATCGGTAACGGACCCAGGCTTAGCGTGGGAAAGCCAGGGGACTCCGATCGCTCGATCGGAGTCAACTTATGACTACGAAAACTTGGGTTGCACCAGTGAGGGGCCTAATGTTAAGTTTTCATTTGGGTCCGGGGTTGGGAAAATACCTTCCTCGACGCTGTCGAGGCCTGGACTTCCCGGTCGCTCAGTTACGCCTTTAACTGTTGCTTCCGGTTTGTCTGAATTTCCCCAACCTGCTTCCGGTTACTCTGGTGGCCTTCCTCGTTCCCTTGCCGAGACGTTTGTGTCTACGAGCCTTCTGGGCCACCAGAGATTAAGGTTCCCGCAACAACGGCAGTATGGTATGTATTCAGGTACCCATGATATGTCAAATTTTTTGCCTGTGTCTGAGTTGCGTTATCAAGAACCCTCAATCAGATCAGGTCAAATTATGCGGCATCCGGTTGCTGGTCTACCTTCGCCCTTGCGTGGCTTAGGTCAGATATCTGCTTCCGGGGGTGTTCGTGGTACGGGACCGGGATTATTACGTATGATGCGTCCTCCTATACGTGCTTCCGGTTTACGACCTCGTATGCCAGTTCACCGACCTTCACAGTGGCCGTGCTCACGTCCAGCTGGAAGGTCCTTGAGTGTGAACACACCTCGTCAGGCCTTGCTTCCGGTCCACTCTCAATTGACTGATCCCACATTGGCTGCCATACTGCGCGGTATGGAACAGCAACGTGAGGAAATGAAGGAATTGAGAGAGATGATGACCAGTCAATTCCGAAGTGGTACGCCACTGCTTCCGGTTTTGACTGAACAGTCTAGGAAACCGGAAGCTAATTTGTCGAGGACTATCCCTTCCAATACTCCCTCCTGGCAGGAAGCCCCGGAAGCTATGGAAGTGGATAGGGACCAGTACGGTAGATCTGAATTGAATGAACCTACCAATACTGATCCGGATGCTAGGAAATATTATGAGCTTATTTCCGGCATCTATGACTTAATTCCTGATATGCAGCTTCCGGTCCCACATGCGGGGGATATTGAAACTGAATCAGGAGAGTCAAACCGGGTTACGAGGTCGGCTACCACGCTTCCGGCCTCAACTGCTATTCATTCTATTTGCCATTTATTCCATAGAACTTTAGCAGAACCCGCTACGCAGGAGGAACATGCTATAAGGTTGAGACCAAAAGCTCGCTTCCGTCCTGCAGGATCTTCTGGTCCGTTCCCAGTACAGAAGCCAAACACACGAAGTTACGGCGTACATAACTCACCGTTTAGCTTCCGGTCTGCAGAGGTGAACGGCGACTTTCAGTATTTATGCCCTAGCAATACTAAAGTGCCTAGTAATCCAGATGTTCCTTGCACGAACAAACAGGCCGCAGTACTTGAGGAAACTGCTCGACAAGGAGTGGCGATTACGAATCACCTTGACTGGTTTCTTAAAGCCATAAAGGATGGTTTATTCTCGCTGTCGGGCGCGGACAGTCAAGAGCAGTTACAGGAGGGTATAAACCTCGTTCTTGACTACCAGAAGATTGCTTCCGGTGCTGTAGAAGATTTACTGGTACACAATGCCTACCTATCTTCTATGCTAGTGTATTTAAGGAGAAAGGCCTTCATTCCTTTTATGCATAGTTACACACCGGAAGCTGTAAAGAGGAGTCTACTAGAGACATCTACGGCTCCTTCTTTACTGTTTGGTGATGCTGTTGCCGAAGTTCGACCTGAAATGGATCGTATAGAGCATGACAGGTCAGTTGCTTCCGGTGCTTCGTCTAAGAGACCTATGGCTTCCGGGTCGGGTCCAAAGGCGAAGAAGGCTAAGAAGAACCCGCCTAGTTCCAAGGCTAATAAGGGTGCTTCCGGCCAACAGCAAAGCCAAGCGCCTGCTTCTTTAGAGCCTAGAGTATCTACCTATGGCCATAAGAAGCAGGGTAAGGGGAAATCTAAGCAGTCGAAGAAGGATTCCTGATGTCTCGGGCCGTACCGGGTGGCTTCCGGTATGGCGGGAACACCGAGACATAACGTTTCCAGTTCCCCGGCAACTAGACCTTCCGGTAGGGGGAAGGCTGCAGTTGTTTTGGAGGAACTGGATAAGGATCGGGACGGAAGCGTGGGTCATTCGAACGATCAGATACGGCTATCGCCTATTGTTCGACACGCTTCCTCCCTTGACTGCTCATCCCCTTCCGTCTCGTATACCATTACGAACGGGTCATCTATCGGCAATACAGTCCTCTGTGGACAAGCTGATAGAGAAGGCAGCTGTAATAGAGCTTCCGGTTTGGGACACGTCACCCGGGTTCTATTCGCCGGTCTTTCTGGTCCCCAAGAAAGACCCGTCCGAGATGCGCATGGTTATAAACATAAAGCGCCTCAACAAGGACTACCTCACTCCACCGCCACACTTCCGCATGGAGTCCTTCCGGTCTATCCGGACAGTACTCAGACAAGGGGAATGGCTGACTTCTCTGGATTTAAGGGATGCATACCTGCATATCCCGATACATCTGGGGGACAGGAAGTACTTGAGATTCATGGTCGGCAAACGACGCTTCCAAATTCAAGTGCTTCCGTTCGGCCTGTCCACTTCCCCTTGGGTGTTTACACGAGTGTTTACACCAGTGGCACAGTTCCTGCACAGTCTAGGTATAAAGTACCACTTTTATATCGACGACTCCCTGCTAAGGAATGCCTGCAAGGAACAGTTAATCCTAGACACCCAGTTTGTCTTAAGGATATTGACTTCTCTGGGATACATCCCACACGAAGAGAAATCAGAGCTGATTCCTTCACAAAGGCGCAAATTTCTGGGGGTGGAATACGATACGCTACGAGCTCTCGCCAAACCCCCAGAAGATCGATGGCTAAAGATAACAACGAAGATACCTCAGTTCCTCAAGTTATCTCAGGCCAGGGCTTTACACTTTGCTGCGATAATCGGCCTCTTGACGTCAACACAGGACGTAACACCAAGAGGGCGGTTGCAGCTTCGTCCCTTAATGATTTACTTCAATCATCAATGGGTCGAAAGGCAGTTGAATCCGTGGATACCTGTAACACCGCTAGTCAAACAATGCCTCCAATGGTGGCTGGATCCACTCAACGTTATGCCAGGTGTGTCCCTACTTCCGTTTCGTCCATCACATCACCTGTTCACGGACGCATCTATGGAAGGATGGGGAGCCCACCTCGTGTTGGAGTTTATGGCAGTGACACATGCCATCCGCACGTGGGTGAGCGTATTGACCGACAAGAACCTGCTGGTTGCGACGGACAACACAACAGTCGTGTCCTATATCAACAAGCAGGGGGGGGGACGAGATCTCCGCAATTACAAAGCCAAGCGGAAATCTTTTTCGGTCTGTGTTGGGACAACAACATATCGGTGTTGGCCAGGCACATCCCGGGGGTACTGAACGTCTTAGCGGATTCGCTTTCACGACGGAATCAGATAATTCCCACGGAGTGGCAACTTCACCCAGACATACTAAAACAAATAGCTCATGTCTGGGAGATGCCACACATAGATCTGTTCGCCACTCGGTGCAACAATCTACTGCCCCTGTTCATGTCGCCGGTCCCGGATCCGTCGGCATATGCAGTGGACGCACTATCGCAGGACTGGTCAAGGATGGTAGCATATGCGTTCCCTCCTCCAGCTATCCTAGCGAAGGTACTCCAGAAGATCCGCGAACACATATGTGTTGTTTACCTGATTGTTCCGTGGTGGCCAGCAAGGCCGTGGCTCCCGGAACTACTGGATCTTCTGGTAGATGTACCAAGACAGCTTCCGGTATGGCACAATCTACTGCGCCAGCCCGGAACGTCGATATTCCACAGCCAGCCAGGACTGTTCCACTACCACGTGTGCAAGTGCTCAAGCAGCACTTCGCTCAGGCGGGATTTTCAGCGGAGGTTGGGCGCCGAATGGCACAATCAATTCGACCGTCCTCTTCCGCTGTATACAACTCAAAGTGGGCAATCTTCGATCTTTGGTGTGGAGAGAGGGATATCAATCCATCCTGCGCCACTATCCCTGAAGTAGCAGAGTTTCTATTGTATCTGTTCAGGGATAGGGGCCTGGTGCCCGCTACGGTAGAAGGTTATAGAGCGGCTATTGCTCAACCTATTCTACTGGGTACTGGGATTAATCCCTCGACTGATCCAAACTTATCTGCACTAATCAAGTCATACAAGATAACTGGTCAGTCGGCTGTTCCGAAATTACCTAAGTGGGACTTAGCCTTAGTACTTCGGCAATTAGGAGAGCCACCTTTCGAGCCAATAGAAGCTATTGAGCTAAAATATTTATCATACAAAACTTCGTTTTTGTTGGCTCTTGCTTCGGCAGCTAGAGTGTCAGAGCT
Source organism: Hanleya hanleyi (assembly GCA_036873755.1). Taxonomy (NCBI): domain Eukaryota; kingdom Metazoa; phylum Mollusca; class Polyplacophora; order Lepidopleurida; family Hanleyidae; genus Hanleya; species Hanleya hanleyi. The sequence continues at coordinate 43,065 of JAVTVY010014626.1, read as the reverse complement.
GCATGCGCTCGATAAAAGGAACATCAGACACTCTAGGAACTGGAGCAAGGTAGTTCTCACAACGGTTCCTGAGTTTGTGGCCAAGAATCAAGCCCTCTACGATTCCATATCTCGAGAGTTCACAATTCCAGCCTTATCTGATTTCCTTTCGTCCGGTCTTGAATCAGACATGTTAATGTGTCCGGTTCGGGCTCTTGCGTGTTACCTGAATCGTACAGAGGAGATCAGAGCGGGAAGGAGGCGTTTGTTTATCCCTTTCGATCCCAAAGCCAAACAAGAAATAAGTAAAAACACTATCTCGAGTTGGCTCAAAAATACGATTCGGCTAGCGTACTCCACGGCTACTGATAGGCAAGCCGCGCTTGTAAACGTTTCGGGTCACGAGATTAGGGCATTAGCGGCATCATGGCCTCTATGGACCAACAGATCGGTGACAGACATTATGAGGGCGTGCTACTAGAGGTCAAACACGACATTTGCCTCCTACTATCTCCGGGACATGACGTTGGCATGTAACGACCTCTATTCCATCGGCCCACTTGTGACCGCACAGCGGGTGTCAGGGGGACCGAGGCCAGCAATATAGCTACAAAAGTCCGGGCGTACAGTTGTAACCCTGCTTGCGGGTGAGTGCATTTTTTTCTCTCGGCCCCTTTCGAAAAAAAGGGGGGGGGCGTATCTTGCATCTCAGCCTTGAAGTCAGAGTAGCAACAGAGGTTCCCTGTGTACCATAGGCATACAGGTTATTACTGTTGTATGATTTCATGGATCCTCTGTGAGGTAGAAGATCTATGATTTCTACTCTGTACTAGTCACTATGTATGGCATTTATCACTAACCACGGATTGTATCAGTTTGCCCACCTACCTTACGGTGGCACTCTATGCAAAGAGTGGAAGTGAGGTAAGTTTTCAGCGCAAATAACAAAAAAAAATTCTGTTATTAAGCTAAAACTTACCTCACTTCCAGTGATGCCCACCCAACCTCCCCGCTATGATACATCCAGACCATGTATCGCAGTGGAACAAGAAGGAAGTGGAATTGTGGGTAGCTATGCTATCACGTGACTAGCAGGGGAGATAACTGTGTCATTTAAATTCTTACTGTGGTATTTCATGTAGACAAGAAATGCAAAGAGTGGAAGTGAGGTAAGTTTTAGCTTAATAACAGAAAATTTACCTGTGAATTTTTTTTTTTTTTCCTTATAAATCCATGGCAAACTGTCAGGCCGTCTCTTTATAAGGCTCATTAATGATAATTGTTTGTTTTATGTTAACAACTGCTTGACAGGAAATGGGGCAGGTGGCCAGATTTTATTTATATCTTTTGTCTTGCAATGCAGACAGTCACAATGACAGTCCCAAATTATTTGTTTTTCATTTTCAATACAAAGATACAAAAAAATAAGATCCAGAGTATATACATGTATACTTACCACATAGAAAAAATGTTAGGTTGAATACCGCTCATCAATGGAGATAACCAACCACTCGCCTGAACTAAGGCAAAAAAACAAAAAAGGCAAAAAAACCCAACAAAATCCCTACCTACCTACCTACCCACCTTTTTGTCCTCCGCCACGAAGTGGTGGGAGGACTTGGAAATGCTAGCCGTCCGTCCTTCCGTCCGTCCCTCCGTCCGTCCTTCCGTCCGTCCGTCCGTCCCACATCTTGTGAACGCGATATCTTGAGAACAATTCGACCAATCGACTTCAAACTTGACAAGGTGCTTCACATCAGTTAGACGGCCATTGGTATTGATTTTCACTGAGGTACGTAATCCAAGATGGCCGCCATCGACCATATTGGATTCTGTCCGTCCCACATCTTGTGAACGCGATATCTCAAGAACAATTCGACCAATCGACTTCAAACTTGAGAAGGTGCTTCACATCAGTTAGACGGCCATTGGTATTGATTTTCACTGAAGTACGTAATCCAAGATGGCCGCCATCGACCATATTGGATTCTGTTCGTCCCACATCTTGTGAACGCGATATCTCAAGAACAATTCCACCAATCAACTTCAAGCTTGGGAAGGTTCTTCACATCAGTCAGACGGCCATTGGTATTGATTTTCACTGAGGTACGTAATCCAAGATGGCTGCCATTGACCATATTGGATTCCATCCGTCCCAGATCTTGTGAACGCGATATCTCGAGAACAATTCAACCAATCGACTTCAAACTTGGGAAGGTTCTTCACATCAGTTAGACGGCCATTGGTATTGATTTTCACTGAGGTACGTAATCCAGGATGGCTGCCATTGACCATATTGGATTCTGTCCATCCCACATCTTGTGAACGCGATATCTCGACAACAGTTTGACCAATCCACTTCAAACTTGAGAATGTGCTTCGCATCAGTTGAACGGCCATTGGTTTTGATTTTCACTGAGGTACATAATCCAAGATGGCTGCTATTGACGATATTGGATTCCATCCATCTCGGATCTTGTGAACGTGATATCTCGACAACAATTTGACCAATCAACTTCAAACTCGAGACGGTGCTTCACATCAGTTAGACAGCGATTGGTATTGATTTTCATTGAGGTAGTATGTAATCCAAGATGGCTGCCATTGACCATCTTGGATTTCACTCACCCATATTGTACCCATCTGTGTTGTGAACGCGATATCTTTATCGATTTATAAACCTCACCATCCACAAATCCATATACAACTACAGACTTACATTCCAGTGTTACACTACCCATTACTGCTTCCCAAACCTCCTCAAATTGTCTCAACAATTTCAGATGAACGTCTCTTTCCACATACACATATCAACTTTCCAAGTCATATTTAAGGAGATATTGGAAGCGTATATGCTGTATGCTCTCAAACAGGCTACTTGGCGGAGGACCTGCTAGCTACTCAGCTTGTTCAAATTGCGTTACAGTAAACACATTTTTTTTTTAGAATGGCCTTAGGTACAAATGAGTGAGTCAGTGAGTGAATCGTACCCAACGCACGTCTTAACGCAGTAGCTCTAATGGAGATGCCTACACAAATACACCCACCTATATCTAAACCCATATGTCTTATCGCCTTGGCACAATCAGATGAACAGCGACAACAACAACACCAATAAATATTTCGTGTATTACACAACAAGCTTTTTGCGTATTACATATTTTATTCATCCCCTACATCACATTACAACCAACCTGTGGGAGCCGCGTTGGGTGCGTTCACAATTCACCTATGCTATTGCAAGTGTATCACACTCATCCTCAGCCCTCTTCCCTCATGCCCGTGTGTAAGCCCCAGAACTCGGTGGCTGCGAAAATGCCTTTGAACTAGCAACTAGCAGATTTCTGGGAGCCGAAACGGGATCGCGTTCGCACATGCACACAATTAATTTGCGACGGAACTTCTCTCTAACATGGCTGCACCCTGTGAGGTTGACCATGTCGTCCCACGGCACGAACTACTATTATTCAACTGTACATGGAAATACTTTGTATAATTTGAATGTATTATGTTCTTATGATTAAAATTTACTTCATTACACAATAAAATGCGACCGAATCGCTCGATTATCATAGATGCTATTTCTTAGATGGCTCAATATGTGATTGCCATACGCTATCCACGGGTGGCTCTTGTCCGTTCTATATGAGAGGCTAAGTTCCGCCAATTCGGAAATAGCTGAATTTGAGTTTGAGCATGTATGTGCGATGACTTTATGGCATTACGATAGAGCGTTAAGCCGTTAGGATATAGCGTTATGGCGTTCAGACAAGTGTAAAGCGTAATGACGGGCGTTGGCGTGCCTCAATTTCATAGGATTTCACGTGATCATTTAGACCAATCAGAGCTTCTGAGCTATCTTACTAGGGCGTTTGGGCGCTAAAATAGGTGATTGCAGGGCATTACTGTGTTGCGTCTATAAAAGCAACCCTAATTGCTTCGAGTTCGAAAGCACGTTCACCAGACACTATGATGTGATGTGACACCGGAATATTATACATTATACAATTTTAATGTAAGGTCAGTTTTCCGAATTTTTGACGATGTCCGGGTGTTTTTCACGGGGCGATGTAGGCCCGTAGGGACTAATGGTCCTGTCTTGTAGTCAGAAAAAATTGAGCTGCAGCTCCGTGTCTTGCTAACACAGCAAAAGATAGAGTTCTTACACGACAAGAAAGAGGTCTGAAACTTCCTTCTTTAGAATGTCCAGGTTTCTGTGTTTTTAATGTTCGCGTATAGTTGCAGGTCTGATATGTTTAAGTTACATTTCCATTTATCTAATTTTATGCGTGTTTTCGTTCATTTTCCAGTGGCACTACTTTCGTGCTCAAAATATGTCGTCTGCTAAACCACAGATTTTGAGAGGCGCATGTTGAGTGATTTTGTGGGACTAACTCATTCTCATTAGAAAGCGTGTTTGGGCAGTAATTTAGTATTAAATAATACCAGTATAAGTGTAATTCATTGTAGAAAACAATGGGATATTTCACTTTGCCTGTATTCATTTACATTTTCATGAAATATGTGTGTTGAGTTACAGTTTGGAATTTTCGCCATTTAAGCTCACCCCTCAAGATCCTCTGCATTATCTTTTTATAGTAAGTTTCTAAAATCCAGTGGTGGTCAAATCATTTACTTAATAATTTCCCGGTATTCAAAAATGTTTTCTTTCCATTCTACTTCTGAAATATTCATGGAATGTTGTAAGCATTTCCCCCTGATCTACAGGAAGAGCTCTGCATATCACAGTTTTGAAGCTGTAAGGTGACAGGGGAGATAACCATATAGAACTGTAATATACTAGGGAGGAGGCAAATGAAACAATATGATGCCATGAGAGGATGCATCCCAGCATAGCTTCAGTCCATCTAACCATGAGGATTTTACATTGTATCTCAATACTCATTTTTACCCCTCGGCCAATTTTGGCCATGGGGTATTGTCGTCTTGAACGTCCGTCTGTTCGTACGTCAGTACGTGAGCGAGATAGACGGAAAACGGTTCCACTGAAGAATTCCAAATTTGGTATGCTTATTTACCTAGTCAAGGACCAGAAGCCTATTGAATTGGGACCTGATTGGGTGGAAACCTTGGCGGCCATCTTTAATTTTATGCAAAATGGATCTTGATCCATATCTCGGAAACCATTCAACTGTTCAATACGAAAGTTAGTATACATCATCGATACATCAAGCAACTTTCGATGAATTACCAAACCGGCTTTTCTAATTAGCGGGAAATCCTGGAGGCCATCTTTAATTTATGCAAAAACTTTAATGATATATATCTCTGATATCATTTAAGTGTTCTATACCAAACTTGGTATACAGCATCGATGTATCAAGAGACTTGCAATGAATAACCACATCAGTTCCTCTGAGTGGAGAGAAGGATGGGCGGCCATCTTTAATTTATGCAAAATCATTAATGATCTCGTTCTCTGATACCGTTCAAGTGCTCGATGTAAAATTTGGTATACGTCATCGATGCATACTTACGACAAATGACAGTTCTGGTTTCTCTGATTGGGCGGAAACCTTGGTGGCCATCTTTAATTTATGCAAAATCTTTAATGATGTATATCTCTGATACCATTTCAGTGTTCTATACGAAACTTGGTATACAAGATCAATGTATCAAGAGACTTTCAATTAATAACCACATCAGTTCCTCTGAGTGGCGGGAAGGATGAGCGGCCATCTTTAATTTATGCTAAATCATTAATGATCTCTATCTCTGATACCGTTTAAATGCTCGATGTAAAATTTGGTATACATCATTGATGCATCAAGAAACTTATGTAATGAAAACCGGTTTCTCTGATTGGACGGAAACCTTGGGGGTCATTCCTAATTGCAAAATTTTTGATAATCTGTATATTTGTGACTTGACTGCTTGGTGTTCCTGACATCTTGGTTCAAATTGAATACATTATGAATGTACCCAGAGATGAGGGGTTTTCAGATGCGCAGCTTCGTATTGTTATTTACTGCTGAAGGATATGCTTTCGATTATCTGAAAAAAGTGAAATTTTTACAAATATTGGTAACATGCAGTGAAGACATTATTTTATCATTTCATCAGGTTGGTTTCATAATAAATGTCTGTCCCAGCGTTTTTTTTTAAATATATATATGTGTACAATTACACTAATGCACTAGAGATCCTTGTTGAGAGGAATGTGTGAGACTACAAGTATATGTATGGCTCTTCGCCATGAGATGGAACATCAAAGAGTTAGTGAAATTATTCCAACAGCCTATTTTACATTTAAATAGCCCCGTTTCAGTGCCTAAGGCTCTAGTTTAGTCTTAGTTTCGCATTCACCCACCAGTCAGATGATCGGAAATGACCTCTCCAAGGTGCGATGGCAACTCAAGGTCAACGGTCATTTTCGCTTCATTCATCCAACCCAATTTCCCAATCACGAATGCTAGGAGATTTCACATTTCTATACTACTGATGGATAATTAATAATGGACGTGGTGACAATCAGAAGAAAAGTCATCTTTCCGAATGTACCTCCATCTTTAGAAATTTTCAATTGAGTATGGGCAGGTCTGATTAGTAGGCATAACATATAACAATTCTTACTTTGGAATGAACTTTCCAAAATACAGTAAAAAGTCCGTGTCGGGAAGCTAATTACATAGCGCATTTGAAGTGCACCCTGTAGAGCCTCCAGAACCATACGGGGCTGGAGAACCCTGTGTTGGGATAAACAAGTTTCTTTGTTTTGTGCTCCATGTTTCGTGGAAAAAACCCACCGGTATGTTTGATTCAAGTTTGACTGGTCAGATCCTTCATTTTATTACACAGTTTTTTTAATAATGTGTGATAGAATATGATGTTCACAAAAAAAACAAATTTGGGCCAGTGACAACTACAACAGCCTAAATATGATGTGGGAAGTTAGAGTGTCAGTTCAGACTGGCAAGGTTCTCCGTCTACTCCGGCTTTATATATGCGGTGGGGGCAACTGTACTCGGATGAGAAGTTGGCAGTATGGCGTTGTTAACTCGGCATAAGGATTGGTTCCGGCGGGTATTATCCAACGGGGGCTATAATCTGTATAATTTTTTTTCGCTATCGTTCGTGCATTAAATAAGGTCATGTCAGCTTTAAGGCAAGGGTACTCTGGAATTTGATGCATATCATGTGATGTGATTAATTTCTCATCTCTCATATCCCTATCATAACTTCCAAATTGGACAAAGACAGCCCACACAATTTACGTCGGCAGTCAGCAGTTCCTGAGGTAAATGCCTCAGCAATATTTAACATTGTGTTAAATAGGAATTATTTTAATATGACATCAATTTTGCCGAGGTGACTTTCTGAATTGTGTGGGCTGCAAAGAGCAAACTCGTTCCTGCTCCTACAAATACCGCTTCAGGCCCTTATGTACTCCCCTCCCCCCCCCTTTGACCTCATTTCCAAACCTGCCTACACCACTTGATACAACAATGATGGCTTATGTACAGTATTATGACAATTGCAACAATACAAACAACATACAGTCCAGGTAGGTTCATTTGTATTGTTAACCTTTGTCTATAACAACATTCAGGATATAAAAATGTTGTTTATCAACTATTTTTTACGGGCGTATTTTGGGTTCAATTGAACTCTTGTTTTTCTATGGGTCATGGGGAATGCGTGAAATGAACTGTTGTGAGTGGTGGTGAGATTGATCAGTCCATTTACATGGTTGGTCATTATTTAATCAAATGTTATTTCTGAGATTTACCTGTCCGTGAGGAAACTAAAGGGTGAAAGTATATCTTCAAGTAATCCCATCGTAAATATTTATTTCTTTGATGAACTTCCGTCATATTTCGATGAAAATCGTTCATTCAAATTCATTTTCGCATGAAAAACACAAGTTCTGTCTAATCATCCTCATGTTTTGATTGATCAATGCTTGATTTGAAAAGGGGACCTAATGCAAACAGTACAGCGATGTAGGGGGAGAGGCTAGTGACAAACAGCAGGTTCATGTACATTCCCCTGTACCCTTACGCAATAACGCATTCAACCAACACATATATTTGGAATTGTCATGCGGTGCTAGCGGAGACTCAAAGAAAGAGTTTAAAAGGGAGTGACAGGGGCACATTCAACCTATTCTCAATAAAATCTTTTATATATCCACCTTTAGCGTTTTCTCGTTCCACCTGACGTGAAAATCGTTCAGTGAAAATATCTGTTTGTCGGATATGACAAAGGCTTATTGATCGAAGATTTTAACAAATCTCCGAAAAATATTCTAAGACATTTCAGATATCTCATAATTAAATATCTCTCAGTGTTATAAACGGGACATAGATCCGATCCCGTTCGCCCTGTTATCAGCCATAGTAAGTGCCTGTCCTCAATTTTTGATGAGCACAGTCATATAACCATAAAAAATCACAAGGTCGGAGTGCTTAATATACAGAAAATTAACTGAACCCAAAATAATTCAGCATTAGCAAGTACATTGTAAACCCATAGCAAAATATCTCTGATCCAATCATGTTCGGTTACCGCATTTGCTTAATAACTCACCCTTTACTTAGGTTTTTCTTCCTGATAGATTCAGTCGACAAGCTCTTATTAGCCTCAATTATGTTCTAATTCATTGCACTCAAGCTTCTGAGATTTTCCTGTCAGTGAGAAAACTACATCATGTACATGTAAAGGGCGAAAGTGTATCTTCAAGTAATCCCATCGTAAATATTTATTTCTTTCATGAACTTCCGTGATCTTTCGGTGAAAATCGTTCATCCAAATTCATTTTCACGCGAAAAAGACAAGTTCTATCTGACCTGTCCGTGAACATGCACAGTTGCATACTTTGCATAGTCTGAGTCACATGAAAAATCGGACTACACATTGTACCATTAAAATACGGAATGGAACGCTAGGATTATAATAATGTTATTTATTTATCTCTGAAATAGTGGATCTGGAGAATGCTTTTTATCAATAAATCGGTTGCATGAATAGAATCTGAAACAATTGCAGTGTTGAAAACTGGACCCTTGCTGCTTTATTCTCTGGTAACATTGAAGGGGGCCTCATTGATTTCCTGACTTTTGGGAATTTGCCACTTAACCTGATTTACAATAAGTCAATCAGGCCATTCTAAAAAAATGTGTTTACTGTAACGGAATTTGAAAAAGGTAGGTAGGTAGGGATTTTTTTTTTTGCCGTTTCCCCCCCCCCCCCCACGAGAATGTTTTCAGTAACTTGCGACAGATGTGTTCAGCCAGTTTGTGCTGCATGTACAGGTCCCGTTCAAAGTTTTTATGCATCATAATTTCACATGCTTTCTGGCTTCTAGACAGTTGCCATTAATATTCATTCAATTGCATGTTCGGAACAATTGAATGGTCCAAGAATATAGATTGTTAATGACGAAACTGTTGACCACATGCCTTGATACAAATCAAACTGGTGCTATCAGATAGATCAGACCATCAGATGCCATCAGATTGTAAAATCACAGCGTCTTGATTGCCGATGTTGGGCCCACGTCTGGCTAACGTGGCAGATGAAGCCTGTGCGAATGTGGGTTCCTCCATATTTCACCCGCATGGGTCCGGCGTGGGTTTGCCTATTCCTACACAGCCCAAATCAGAATGTGGGCTTCCCAATACTCAACCCACTTGGGGCCAGTGTAGGGTTGCCCATGGCCTCAAAGCTCGCGATATGCCTACCTTTGCCCACGTGGGCCCAATGAGGACTGACCTATCCAGCAGTAATCCCACTTGGGACTGGACTATCCAGCAGTAATCCCACATGGGACTGGTCTATCTAGCTGTAATAACATACAGGACTGGCCCATCCAGCAGTAATCCTACACAGGACTGGCCTATCCAGCAGTAATCTCACATGGGACTGTCCTATGCAGCAGTAACCCCACGGCACAGACCCATCCATCCTACACGGGATTGACCTATCTGGCAGTAATCCCACATGGGACTGATGTTATTGTCTGTACCAGATAATCTATTCCAGACATTATTGTCTGTACCACATCATCTATTTCAGACGTGAATGTTTTCAGTAACTTGCGACAGATGTGTTCAGCCAGTTTGTGCTGCATGTACAGGTCCCGTTCAAAGTTTTTATGCATCGGGCAATTCCACGGTAACTCATGTTACACTTTAGCCATAACCTTCATGTTTACCCTGGGATTTTAATACTATGATTTGCATCCAGATCCTTCCTATTTTTCAAGGTAGTAATGTTAACTGCTAGCTTTGTTTTCCACACAAACACAGCAGTGTGTTATCAATAATATTGAATTAATCTTATTGCAAAGTTCGGTAACTCATGTTACAGTAAACGGACATGCCCTCGGAGGGTACAGTGTTGCTCCGAAAAACCTCTGAATACTAATCAATTAATCTGAGAATTAAAAGTCTTTTCTTTTAGTACACTGTCTGGACTGTGTATTGTCCCTGTTCTAAACAACTGATGCAACACCGTTTTATTTCCACCGAGCTAAACATGTGGTAACTCATGTTACAGTAACTCATGTTACGGTTTGTCCAAATGAAAGAAGGAACAATTAAGTCTCCTGGAACATGTTTCTCTCGTGTCAAAAAAGTGTCTCAAACAACATGAAGAATGTAATTAAATAACATGTATAAAATTTGAAATTCATCAACATGATTAGTGGTCAATTCAGTGTGAAATTCAAGAAATTTAAGTATTATCTGATTATAAACGTTATCAAACTTCTCTGTGGACTGATTAATGGCCATGGTTATTAGCTACATCAGGTTGAATCAAGTCTCAGGATAATCTGCTCTCTGTAGTGGAATATCTCGTCCTGCAGAAATGGCCATTTCCAATGATTCTGAGCAGTCTCTATCACCAAAACTATTTTAATATTCTCCATGCCAAGAGCGGTAACCACACTGAGGAAACGGTCTCTGCCATACTCATAGACATACCAGTACCCTAATTGGAGAATCAACAGGATTAGCAGTGATTTGGTGTTCTACAGGAGCATTAGCATTAGCCCTTGACTGGATGAATGAGACCGTTGGTCCATCCATAATAAGATCATTTTTTTTTGTGCACATTTCAATGGTTTTATTTGGGTGAAGACCCAGTTTATAATTTTTCTTATCCGGACCATATCTGACTTACTATTTGATGAACATCTTCAAACCTTGCACGGAAGATGCTTAGAACCATACAGCTGTGCACTGTCAGATTTCCTTTCTGCGTTTCAATGATTTTTCACAGAGTTATGGCCCTTTATTTTGTTAGTAATTTCTCATCCAGACCATATCTCGCTTACCATACCTTATAGATGTGCACTGGTGGCTTTTTATGCGTTTCGATGAATTTCCAAAGAGTTATGGCCCTTTATCCGATCAATCAATAATTTCTTGTGGAGACCAGATCTGGGTTACTAGTTTGAACTTCGAACCTTACATGAAAGATGCTTGTAGTACTGTACAGATGTGCACTGTCAGGTTTTACACAGATCAATGTTTATTCAGGAGTTGTGCGTAATTGCAAGCAGAGGCACCTAGAATGTTCAGAGTTATCTCCCATTATGATGGTAACTCATGTTACAGGACCCCATTTGGTAACTCATGTTACAAAGTAACTCATGTTACGAAGTTCAGCAGCTTCATAAATTATGATGCATGATGAAATATTAATTCCACTGTTATAATTTCTTTCAGTGTGTATCAAAGGCAGAGAATTTTAACTGAGCAGCCAACAACTTCAATAATTTTCTTTGAAAACTAAAAACTGTCACTTTTCGGTAACTCATGTTACAATAACTCGACACCAAATCTTGTCTCATCCATTTCTGCTAGCATTGCAGATATGCTCTTTCAACCACCAGTTTTAGAAAGACACTTCTTCCATAAAAAGTATAGAATCACTTTGGTTTAGCTGGCTATAACCAGATGAATCCTAAATCAACAGTGAAATATCAGTAATTTGTACATTTAAAGGGTTGAAAAATTTGGTAGTCATTAAAATTGCCTAATTTATTAAATCAAGCAGTAAATGAGTATATCAGCACTAAATTGTCAACCTTGAGGGACCTAGCCATAATGCTAAATGCATCATTTTGCCCACAGCTGATATTTATTTTTGCAAGTTTTGTCCACGATATCGTGGAATTGCCATAATTTCACATGCTTTCTGGCTTCTAGACATTTGCCATTAATATTCATTCAATTGCATGTTCGGAACAATTGAATGGTCCAAGAGTATAGATTGTTAATGACGAAACTGTTGACCACATGCCTTGATACAAATCAAACTGGTGCTATCAGATACATCAGACCATCAGATTGTAAAATCACAGGTGGAAAAAATTAGCAAAATTCTACAGCTGAGAAAACACCGATTTATCGTTCACACTTTTAACACTTCATGATCTCTGACGTGTTGGAATGACTGTGACGTTTGATGGGCCATACTGTTTTTATGTAGATGGCGCTGCAACAAAAATGCCGGTGTCATTCGGGCTCTATCCCATAAGGTAAAGCATTAAACGACAACAACGGCAGCATTAGCAGCGTTTCTTCTACTGCTATCGGGTGATGTGGTCTGGTATTCCTGCCTCAGAAAGAGAGCTCATGAAATCATATGCAAAATGTCACATGATGTGGCACGCTCACGGTCAATGGGGCCCCACACGGGCCGGACAAACGAGCCCAATATGGTTTGCCAACGTTGGGCCCTTGCTGGTAACCAGAGATTTATTTAATTTTATGCCATGCAAACTGGGTTTATATTGATTGATTTTTTTTCACATAACTCTTAACGTCCGAGTTAAGAGAAAAATCCTCTCATCGGAATCATTCGTTTACATCGAACATTCAGTGTAATATCCAATGTTTAATGATTTTAACCCAAGCCGCATTGATATTGACTGCGTTGATTAACTCTCATGTGATTCTTAATTCGGTGCTTTCTTTTTTTGAGGAATAAATTTAAAAAATTACAATTCTGTCGACCGGACAGAGTCGGACATGTTTTGACATATATTTCCGATATTGCTCATTAATCTCAAACGTAATTATGCATGCAGATAAATTTTTAAATTACAATTACCAAAGTAAAATAAATTAATAGGTTAATTCAAGGTAGATAACTCTTGGTGTGGGGATGCCCACGACGGCCTAGTGTGGTTAGGGTTAGGTTAATGTGGGGATGCCCACGTCGGCCCGATGTTGTCAATCCATCGCTTGGGTGTTCCCTCGTTGGCTCCACATGACTCGCCAAACATTGGCCCATCGCCAAAAAGCCGGCGTCGGCCCACATTTCCCCACACACTTCCCGACGTGGGCCCCACATGGAGAATATCACACAATGCCCTCATTGCCCTCACTTGGCCACCATCTCCTGATGCGGGAAGTGATCAAAGATGCAGACAAATAAAGGGGAAATCATTCATACCCATTGGGAGAATGCTGGTTTTCCGACGTTGAGCCAGTGTCTTGATTGCCGATGTTGGGCCCACGTCTGGCTAACGTGGCAGATGAAGCCTGTGCGAATGTGGGTTCCTCCATATTTCACCCGCATGGGTCCGGCGTGGGTTTGCCTATTCCTACACAGCCCAAATCAGAATGTGGGCTTCCCAATACTCAACCCACTCGGGGCCAGTGTAGGGTTGCCCATGCCCTCAAAGCTCGCGACATGCCCACCTTTGCCCACGTGGGCCCAATGAGTACTTGCTGACTGGGAGTAATCCCAGACGGGACTGACCTATCCAGGAGTAATCCCACTTGACTGGACTATCCAGCAGTAATCCCACATGGGACTGGTCTATCCAGCTGTAATAACATACGGGACTGGCCCATCCAGCAGTAATCTCACATGGGACTGACCTATCCAGCAGTAATCTCACACTGGACTGTCCTATGCAGCAGTAACCCCACGGCACAGACCCATCCATCCTACACGGGATTGACCTATCTGGCAGTAATCCCACATGGGACTGATGTTATTGTCTGTACCAGATAATCTATTCCAGACATTATTGTCTGTACCACATCATCTATTTCAGATGTTATTGTTTGCTCTACATGTATGCTTTCAATACTGCTGCAGCTTCGGTGGGTGACCCCGCAAGGTGAGATGTTGGGGTTCTTAGAACGCTTGTTGGTAAAGTACTGTTTGCTTGTTGATAAAGTACTGTTAATCTAATCCTGATTCTCTCTTGTCTATTCAAGTCCTAATTATGCCCCCCTCTAACTAGAGGGGGGCATATAGCGATCGCTTTGTCTGTCCGTCCGTCTGTCGTACCGTCCGTCCGTCCGTCCGAATTTCTTATCCGCGCAATATCTCGGTTAATATTTGATGGACAGGATTGAAACTTGCATGGAATATGCCCAGTGCCTCGTAGTTGTGCAGCATAGAGTTTTTTCCGAGTTGCGGTATAATTTTCAAGAGTTATGGCCCTTTTTCTGAAATCTCTGTGAATTGGACTTGTCCGGGCTGGATCTTGGTCAATATTGTATGGACAAGTATGAACTTTGCACGATATGTGGTCAGTGCCCCACAGTTGTGCAGCATGAAGTTTTTCCACGTTTCGCATATATTTTCAAGAGTTATGGCCCTTTTTTCTTCAAATCTTTGTGAATTGGGACTTGTAGGGCTGGATCTCTGTTAATATTGTATAGACAAGTATGAGATTTGCATGATATGTGGTCAGTGACCCGTAGGTGTGCAGCGTGAATTTTCTCTGCTTGCGGTTATCTTTTCAAGAGTTATGGCCCTTTGTTTATCAAATCTAAGTGAATGGGATATATTTATTTGTCCAGGCTGGATCTCGGTCCATAACCGATTTGAACCAGGAAAATGGCTATATTATATGTTATTCTACATTCCAAAGCAGACAACATAGGTCCTGAAGTATGAAATTGCCCCAAAAAGAGTGAATTGGGTGCAAAATTCAAAGTTCACTGATCACTTCGTAATTTGACCACAATATACTCCCAAGGAATGTAGGTCTCGTAACCAGGTAACATTTTCGGATTTGGCGAAGCCCTGGCGACCATCTTGCATCGAAACATCGTATTATCACTTGTTGGTTGATACTTGGAATATGTATTATGTGAGGCATGGCAAAAAAAGTGATTGAAACAGAATTTTTATAATTATCCAAATTAGACCACCAGCCAATAAAGAACAGAACAATGGCGGGGCAGTGTCGGATTAAAGCAGAAGGGGGGGCATACAATTGAGCAATCTCTGATTGCTTCCTTCCTGTGTTCTTTATCACATTTATTGCCTCGAGTTTATTTGAAATATCCACTTCTTAATTCTTTTCAATGTTACTATTTTCCAGGTGTCTAAAAGTCGATTATTTCGTTGTGAGGGAGCAGATGTACATAGTGATGTAGAGATCTGCAGTCTTTCACAAGCTGTCCTTGGGGGGGCAATTTGGATACCTGGTATCTATGATGTGCTATTATCTGTAAGTCAACGCTTTGTTATATACCTCATTTATATATAGATTTATATAGGTAAAAAAAAAAGATTGCTGGCGTGGAACAGTAATATAAGAAAAAGAACGAAAAAACCTTCTCAACTTTCTACATCATTATATTCCGACTGCAGTTTCGAACGTAATGTTCTTTTCAAGGAATACTGTTTTCAAATGACGTGCCAGGCTCAAACAGACAACGTGCCAGGCTATCAGCCGGTCAGCCGACACATCAGACAGTGTGCCATACATTTGACCCCTTCATTTAAAGTTTTCCCTTTTTACAAAGTACTAAATGAGAATCAAGCCTTATTGGATGTTAAAGAAACGATGTTTATAGAAAAATATGGTTCCGAATTGAACGGACCACATAGACCTTGAATATATTTGTTATTTTGTTTGTTTAACAACTTTGTGAAATTAGAAGATTTCATGCAATACAAGTACGTATTTATCAAACTGTTGAAGCATGTCACATCCTGAAAATACCCACCTCTGCTTCACAGACCAATTATGTTTGATTTTGATTATTGTCTGGAACAGGGCTCTGCTGCCATACAGCAAATTTGGCTGCTTGCAAACACTGGTACACGCACTATATCCGGTTGACCATTGACCAAATAACTGTGCAGAGCCATCTGGCCAGCTTATGAGTGTGCTTAGACCAGCCAACGAGTGATGCGGTCAAAGGAAAGAAAATCCGCAGGTTCACATTTTTTAACTCCGAAGAGATAAAACCAATCAAAAAAGTTTGTACATTTAGATGAATTAGGCGAAGGCCTGTATTTTAACGGAATCGCCAGTCGTATTTTTCACCTTGTTTTGTTCACACTGCTCGTGAATTAGTGGACTATGTTTGAACTATGCACATGGTAACAAGCTAAGGGTTTCCACAGCACCTCGTGGTTTCCTTCTGGCGGGATTTTAATGTCCGCATTGCCCGTGATAAGCAGACGTGTGAAGTGGATAACCGTCGACGTGGGGAAAAAACTTGGTTTGATTCATTGGCAAGTACCAGACCATACTGTATTTACGTCCTTGAACTGAATCATTGTTTGTGTTGTTTACAGCCCAACTTGAGCTGAAGGAAAACGTTTCGTCAGAATTCCTTTCTCAGCAACAACAACATTTACATTTCAGTGCTGGTAATGAGAAAATATTTGTCGCATAATTTGGCAATTAAATAATGAATTCTTATAACACGAAGTTGGCCAACTTAGATTAGTATTTTGGCCTATTTGTCAATTGTCCGTGCCAATCGCTAAATCGTGATTGTCAATTTGTCCCGAATTTAATAGGTCTGGTTTGTACGATCGAGTTGAGCGTACACTTGGAGTTGAGCACACTTTGGAGTGGAGCACATTTGGAGCTGAAAACACGCTCGAAAGTTCTAAATTTAACTTGTAAGGCACGTGTAAATTAAATTTCTAAGAACGATGGGAATTTCTATTGACCAGTACAGCCAACAAATTGGTATCCATTGCATACGATTACGAGGCAATCAGGTAAAGCTAGCAGCACTCATGCTTCCGATTGTGTATGCTTTTTTACATCACTGGATTTCAAAGGTCACAGTAAACTACAGGTTTTATAGTGAGGATGAAGCTTTCAGGTCTAACTGTTCTTATTTTGCCAGTTTATTACCCCTCGGGCAGATTCTGCCCGAGCGGTATTGTCGTTGCCTCCGTCGTCTGTCCGTCCGTCTGTCCGTCTGTCCATCATATCATTGTAAACACATTATCTCAAAAAGTCCTTCACTTACAACAATGAAACTTCATACAGTTGTTTAATACAGCCAGTACCAGAAGCCTATTGAAAGTCGGTGCCATTGGATGTGTTTTTCAGGAGTTATGCCCCTTTATACATGTCTGGCTGTTTTTATCCTTGTAAACACATTATCTCAAAAAGTCCTTCACTCACAACAATGAAACTTCATACAGTTGATTAATGCAGCTAGTACCAGAAGCCTATTGAAAGTCGGTGTAATCGGATGTGTTTTTCAGGAGTTATTCCCCTTTATACATGTGTGTTGGTCCATATCCTTGTAAACACATTATCTCAAAAAGTCCTTCACTCACAACAATGAAGCTTAATACAGTTGTTCAATACAGCCAATACCAGAAGCCTATTGAAAGTCGGTGCCATGGGATGCGTTTTTCAGGAGTTCACACAAACCTGTGTGGATTGCTGTGAATAGACAGTAATCGTTCGACTACATCTACTATAGGTAATCACTGCTCTATTGCTATATTGTTTTGTCTGTCTATGATCTATATCATACAGGTAAAATTATGCCCACCCCAAATATGTGAGTTGTTGGGGTCAGAAACATTATTTCCACAATTGCTCTGGACCCGACCCGAGGGGTCCCGATGGCGACAGCCACATGTGGATTATGCAATTGTTTGTATGTAGGTATTATTTGCCGGCTCTCATAACAATGGCAAATGACGTGGAAACAAATCCTGGGCCTCCTGCCCATATAATTAGCAGCACAAAGATTGTTCATGGTAGCTTTCATCAAGGAGCTCAAATATTCTCTGTAATGTCCAGATGTAAACAGTGTATGGCAAACTGTATTTGTTTTCATGCCTTTGTAATGCTGAATAAAGAGATACAGGTAACTCATTTCACACAGCGAACTCTAGATCACTCCCGATTCTTGTAACTGCGAAAAGGCTTATTGCACCCTATCTCTTTTCATGTTATTGAGTACATATATTGTTTTCCCTGACTCGAGTGCCCACTAGCAGGCAGGGGCAAATAACTCTTACGGTGACAATTCGGAAACTCCCGAAAATCGAAATAGATGTACACTATTCTGAAGCAACGAATCGATATTGCACATCCATTACTGTTCCAGACAATAATACTCTTGAGTACTTTCATTGTTTATTGCATGTACAATGTATTGTACTTATTTGAATTATCCCTTTTAATCTCTCTTATTGTGACCAACTGTTTCTATTAAATGCCAGCATGTTATCAAGTCACTGCTTGTTTAAGCCTGGCATGTCGTCTAGCGACCGTTGTGCCCTGTATTTGTATATATACCAGTCTGTCATTTGAAAACAGTATTCCTTGAAAAAAAAATTACGTTTGAAACTGCAGTCGGAATATAATGATGTAGAAAGTTGAGACGGTTTTTTCGTTCTTTTTCTTAGATTTATATATTTAGATGACAAATATTTGTAACTTATATATTACATACAACAGGATGTTGCAAGACTTGTACTCATTTCGATATAAAGTATGTTCTTGTTGAATAGGACCGCAAATGATGTACAAATGTTATACTGTTTTAGACTTATACGTGGGTTCGTTGATTATAGAAATATAGACAAACTTCTGAGCTGTACTCACATAAACATATTTAATGCACAAGCTTTTGGCTCTCCTGCCGGAGCCTTTATCAAGTGATCCGTGTACATACAAATGTTGTTCACCTCTCAATGTACAACATTAATTTTAATGAAAAGATAATCCAGCCCAGTTTCTTCTTCATCAACATGATCAAAGTCCGTCAAAAACTCCACATGACACACTGGATTTACCTCTTGACTAAACCTGGGGTAAATATTTCAGCCAGAAATCATCATCAATATCAATATTTTAGCAGAAGTGGATGAAACTAGAAGTATGCAAGGATGTATTCAGTGTCGTCGATGGCATGTTACCCGTTGTAGCGCATCCAGTTGAAAACATCGCCCCCTAGCGGGAACTGGCGAACTTCCAGGGGAGACAATTTTGGAATGTTAGGCCACGACTCAAGCAGCCGCGAATGCAACTCCAGCGTCCGGAGTCGAATTGACGAAGATGGCGCAATGAATCATGGGAGTTTTGTGAGAGGCCGTGACCCTGCACCTGCATATCAATGAAAATCATCAAATTCACGGCTCGCCTATGTTAACTTGTCGTGGCGATTTATTTGTACTTCCAACGAACAAAATATTGTTGACCAGCACTGGTAACAATAATAATTAATTAATATATCCCTCTAATTTATCCAGGAAGTCTATTCATATGCAAATAAGCACCCAGCTGAATTGTCAGATGCGGCATTCTAAGGATATTCGTTCTTCTCACACTCTTGATGCAAACCTCCCGTCATCAATAATATTTATTCAGCGAAATGTAACCTAAGTTGATACATTTATTTAATTGAACAATAGAACAGAATTCAGAAAGCCGAAGTGAAGCTTTCGTTTTCTCTCTGGGTCAAGCTGTTACATATAATGGGATTGTGCTTCTAAATCTGGTAGCCAATCAATTACCTTTGTGACTCGCTAGTAAAATCCCTGATAGTCCTTATAAGGCACGCCTGCGTATCACGCGATATTTCTGTAGTATTTTGAACTTCGGTTGTAAGAAAATCGAATGTTCATTGGTCGCCAGGGTTGTTTACGTCATATAATGACCTCCCACGCTTACCGCGGAAAATTGAGGCTTATGATGAGTGGGTCAAAACATTCCTTTGAATTCGACCTGATTCAAACTTGTTGATATATTGTGTAAACATAAAGCCATTCGTATCACCAAATGTCTGTAGTTCGGACGGCCATGATAGACTATGGATTTGGGGATTTCAGATGCACAATAAAAGGAAAAAGACATATATGGTAATATCCTACCCACCCGTTGGAGGGCCATCAGGTTAGAAGTAAAGCAAATAAATGAACTTCCCGCGTTATCTCCCAGAGTTTATAAGGCACCGTAGACCTGAGTCCCCAGAATAAATTAACTACGACCATACTCGATTTTAATTCAATAAACGATTTATTGCCCATTTACGATATCGAACTAATGTGTTAAAAAGACAACAGGAGTCGAAAGTACAGGTAGACCTTAATTGGGCAGAAGTTTGGATCTAACGATAAAATGTTGACTCCGGTGTCAGCACAACCGGTTTTCTGGGTCACCGTAGCGTACGGCCAGACTGCGTGCTGCAGATAATTCCCATGATTCCTCCGTCCAAATTTAGGTAATTCAGCTGCCGACAATTGCCGACTAATAACGACTGCAAGCCGATCGGCGCACATTGGAAAAATTGGATTATGTATTGCGCAGATTTCACATCATACGTCACATGAAGCGTTATAGGCAGGCTGATGGTGCCATTGCAGTCTACATAGTCTAAGTGATCCTTGCATACTTCTAGTTTTCATCCACTTCTGATTTTAGCCAGATCATAATGGGGATAGTTCATCCCTCTAGGCGTCGCTACTGTTTTATAGGGTAATGACGTGACGTAGCATCATAAAGGAACAGTTATGTCATATCAATGCCAATGTGTGGATGCTCAGGCATTGTGATGTCTTGTTGATGTCGTCATATCATCGTCTTTCACTGCAGTGGGCATGCGAGGATCACTGATATCACGGGTGTGAACTATCCTCATTCCAGCATAATAAGAACACCGTGTCACTCAGGGGGCATGATCAAAGCCAAATCAAATCTGTTACCTGGGGAATTTCCATACCCAAAAAAAAAAAAAAAATTGTGTAGCCTCATGGATTCCCCTCATGGCCATTTCAACAACAACGACAGTGTGAGTGGAGATTTTTCTATTGTTTCATAGACTTTATTTTCTGTCTATTTCATTTCTGAAACTCAATTTTGATGCAGGAAACTCATTTTATTCGCGCGCCGGCGCGCAAATGTACAAATAATAATATACTAAATTTTATTTATTGGAATTGTAAAAACTCAATTTGTATTTGTTTTTTTACCGGGGTAACCCCGATGAAAAACTATCAAGAAAAACACCTTTGTGTCTCCAGGCCCTTTCAGATCTTGCTGGGTGAAATCGAGAATAGCGGTCCTAAAACATATGCAATTGTAACCCGCATTTGCCAAGGAATACTTCGAAGATGTAACACTCTCGCGTATGTAACCAGCTTGTCTTGTCAAATGCGGATTGCTTTACGACAGTTACGATCGTAACCTATCTTTCACGAAAGGTATGAAATAGATATGAAATAATCGTTATATATTAACGTTATCAACCTTTCGCACATGCTTTCGCGAACGTTTTGTGAATGTTTTGCGAAAGGTGCCCCCAACGTTTCGCGAGCAGTGATCGGTTTAATTCTTGGGCAAAATGTACCTGATCAGTGAAAGCGGACTTGACCGAGTTAAAAATGGAAATCAGTGAATGGATTGCCATTTACCGGACATTCCTGAGAAACAATGAATAGATACACAAACAATATTAAGGAATTTAAGGATAATCGTTTCACCAAATTCTGTTATTGACCAGTCGTACATAAATGATAAATACTACATGACTCAAAAAGGATTTGAGGACCCTCACATAGAAGCATTTTAAAGGTAATGAATCCATGCACCCAGAGAAATGGTTTATTTAAGATACACCCACGTAGACAAGCCATATTCCGGGGGTGGAGTACATATGGAACAGTCCTTGCTTCATTTTATCAACAAAGGAATCTTGTATCCTGTTGTAAGAATGGCCCAATGCGACTGCTTGAGAAGTACGTTCTGTTTGTGAAGTAAAGAACAGGCACGGCGGAAGCAATTGGCGATTGGGGGGGGGGCACTATCATAGCACAAATAGGCAAGGGTTCAGGGGCCTGAGCCCCGGCTGGGGTCTTGAATGGCCGCTGCCCCCCCCCCCCTGTTCTGCCATGCCTGAAGAATGCTTCTGTTTTATGTGAATAGTATTTATTTCGCTGAAGTGATTTTAATGAAAAATTCCCATGTCAAATTAATTCCCAGATTTACAAAGATGGTAAAGCCAGCTGTTTTGTGAATGTCACCAGGTCACGTAAACACATAGAGGCAGGACAAGAGTTAGTGATGCAGTATGGACAAGAAGATGGAAAGAAACGGGGGATAGGACCAGGCAGTTTGGATGGGCCTATAATTGCCAAATCTGCAGTATCTGGTGAGTATGGCAGGCTTTCAGGTCTTTCCAAGATTGTAACTGCACTACACTTTGTAATCCCATCACAACATCATGGTCTAACTTAAACCAACCATGGTCTTCTGGTAAGGCTCACATGCTATAAATGGCAGATAACCAGCCCGTACTGAAAAGCATTACAGAGACGAACTGATCTAAGATTTGAACCGTCACATATGGAATGGCCTTATGGTACACTACCTGAATCAGTTTATCCATTTAAATGAATGTCTAATGCAAAGGTAAGTTATTGTTTTCTATTCTGCTTTTTATTTATCGAGGAACAGCTCACTGGAATCCATTTCCTGTTGGAATAAGCTCATCTGATATATCAACAATCATCAGCACCCCGTCTAGTAAACTGTTCAAAAAAGCTCCATTAATACAGGGATATCCGTGATTATTATGATTGTCTTCAACAAATCCTTTATCAGATCATTCCCGACTACTTAACAAGTGATATATAGTCTTTCAGAGAAGTGTGTGTACATTTGTAGGGGTTACCATCCACGTGTTGATCCATTTTCCCGCCAACACAAAAACCACGTGGTCAAAATACGGGTACTATATCTTTGTAACATAAGATTGGGCTTTGAGCACATATTCACCTCTTGGACAATTCAGATACACATTAGATCAAGTCTGGTCAACAATAATAACCTAATAACCCTAATCGTTACTTCCTGTCATAGATTATTTTACAGCCATGCGGAAGGAAATATAGCTTGAATGTTTACTTGGGGGGGGGGAGTCACTCGATTATTTTTCAACAATGGCCTCTTTTTTCGTTTCATGTTAATAAACTTCAGCGAAATCTTTTCTCATGTCTTAATTGTTTCTTCGTTTTTTCTCCACATCAATATCAGGTCATAGAAGATTTAATTGAAATCAACGACAGGCATGAAATTCTCGAGAGGAAAATATAGCTCTAATGTTCATGGTGCAGTGTTACTCTGTGATTTATTTAAAAAAAAAACCCAGCTATTCATTCGAACACTTCCTTTCTCCTGTCCTGTTCTTTCTTCGCCCTTGTTTCTTCTCCACATTCAAATCAGGTGTGCTAAAGGTAAGTGCATATGATGATGGTGAACTACTGTAAGGTAAGTGTGTATGATGAAAGATGAACTGGTAGTGGTCAACCTCAACGAATTCCCAACTGGAGATAATTTGGAAGGCCACCACGAAACAATTGTGTTGATTGTGGACCTTTGAAAACTCCTAATATACGACGGCTGCCCAGTGAATGACGGATCTGACGCATTTAATCATGGGGTATATATTTTTGTTCATAATTTGTTTTAAATCAAGTAAATATCGTCGAATATGAAATATTGATATCAATAATATTGATGATTCCATGTCATAATGTGTGTCCGTCCCAACCATGTTGTGAACGTGATATCTCGAGAACAATTCAACTCAACTTCAAACTTGGGGGGTGACTTGACATCAGTGAGAAGAAGGCTGGGATTGTTTTTCACCAAACTGCGTTATCCAAGATGGCCGCCATCGGCCATCTTAGATTCCAACCATCCCAAAAATGTTGTGAACGCGATATCTCGAGAACAGTTCAACCGATTGACTTCAAACTTGGGGGGTGACTTGACATCAGTGAGAAGATGGCTGGGATTATTTTCACCAAACTGCGTTAACCAAGATGGCCGCCGTCAGCCATCTTAGATTCCATCCATCTCCAAAATGTTATGAACACGATATATCGAGAACAATTCAACCGATCGTCTTCAAATCTGGGGAGTGACTTCACATCAATAAGAAGATGACTGGAATTTGACATCAGTGAGAAGATGGCTGGGATTGTTTTTCACCAAACTGCGTTATCCAAGATGGCCGCCGTCGGCCATCTTAGATTCCAACCATCCCAAAAAAGTTGTGAGCGCGATATCTCGAGAACAGTTCAACCGATTGACTTCAAACTTGGGGGTGACTTGACATCAGTGAGAAGATGGCTGGGATTGTTTTTCACCAAACTGCGTTAACCAAGATGGCCGCCGTCAGCCATCTTAGATTCCATCCATCTCCAAAATGTTATGAACACGATATATCGAGAACATTCAACCGATCGACTTCAAACTTGGGGGGTGACTTCACATCAATAAGAAGATGACTGGAATTGATTTTCACCAAACTGTGTTAACCAAGATGGCCGCCGTCAGCCGTCTTAGATTCCATCCATCTCCAAAATGTTATGAACACGATATATCGAGAACAATTCAACCGATCGACTGCAAATCTGGGGAGTGACTTCACATCAATAAGAAGATGACTGGAATTAATTTTCACCAAACTGCGTTAACCAAGATGGCCGCCATCAGCCATCTTAGATTCCATCCATCTCCAAAATGTTATGAACACGATATATCGAGAACAATTCAACCGATCGACTGCAAATCTGGGGAGTGACTTCACATCAATAAGAAGATGACTGGAAGTGATTTTCACCAAACTGCATTATCCAATATTGTGAACGCGATATCTCGAGAACAGTTCAACCGATTGACTTCAAACTTGGGGGGCGACTTGACATCAGTGAGAAGATGGCTGGGATTGTTTTTCACCAAACTGCGTTAACCAAGATGGCCGCCGTCAGCCATCTTAGATTCCATCTATCTCCAAAATGTTATGAACACGATATCTCAAGAACAATTCAACCCGCTCGACTTCAAATCTGGGGAGTGACTTCACATCAATAAGAAGATGACTGGAATTGATTTTCACCAAACTGCGTTAACCAAGATGGCCGCCGTCAGCCATCTTAGATTCCATCCATCTCCAAAATGTTATGAACACGATATCTCGAGAAGAATTCAACCGATCGACTTCAAATCTGGGTAGTGACTTCACATCAATAAGAAGATGACTGGAATTATTTTTCACCAAACTGCGTTAAACAAGATGGCCGCCGTCGACTATATTGTTAACGAGATATCTCGAGAACAATTCAACCGATCTACTTAAAACTTGGGATGGCTTCATAATGGTGTGACATTTTCCGTTCGTCCTTCCGACCATCCCAACTATGTTGTGAACGCGATATCTCGAGAACAATTCAGCCGATAAACTTCAAATATGGAGGGTGACTTTACATCACTAGCTACCCATCCGTCCTTCCATCCCTCATAACGTCCTTCTGTCCCTCATACCGTCCTTCCATCCCAACCATCTTGTGAACGCGATATCTTTAAGAACAATTCAACTGATTAACTTCAAACTTAGTGGATGGCTGGGATCTCATTTTTCGGCACAACTATGCCACCGGATGATCTTTCTGGATCACCCTGTCCCCTTCCTTTCATAGACAATTTGCAACATTGTCCTTCACAATTATATCTCCTTCACATCACCAACACCACACTCCTAGCAACAATTTACCATCACACAAAATATATATGGTGATTATATCCCGTGTGTGCGAGAAGCCCATTTCCAGACAAGCTTTTTGGCGGGGGACCTGCTAGCCACTCAGTTTGTTTTTTGTTTTTTTGCTGACCGACGGGGTGTTCGTTAAGTGTTTTCACAAATGAAGTGTTCGAGATGCAAGTTTGTAAAGATGTACGTATATCGTAATGCTGGAATTTTGTTCATTTACTTTGTATGATAAAAATTAACTAAGATGTATGAAGACTACCTATGTACATTATTTTGTTCAGATCTGTCGTTTATTTTCAGCCATTCAGCTTTTTTTCAACTCGGATACAACCACAGCTTAACTTGTTTATATGCTGCGAATTGAAGGAGAAAGAATTACTTTGTGTACACTGAAGCACATCACTTTTCCACTTGAACATTTTCCGATCAACTGTAGTATTTCACGGGTCACCAAACACTTCCAGTATTCGTTAATAGTCACAATCAGGAGCAAATTATTCAGGAGGCGTTTTGACAGACAATTGCAAGGAAAATGTGGTTTTAGGAATTCAAAGTTATTATAGAATCCACGACCTACGGAACTGGCAGCATGGAATTCGATGGAGCTGTCACTGAACAAAGCCGTTTGGCTTCGCCAGTCATATCCGTTTCCCAGTCTACTGCAATTTGTCCGTAAATTTGTCCACTGGCATAACTTAAATTTGATGAAATGGTTCTTATATTCACTTCAAACAAACGTCTCTTGTTTTCTATTTATTTCTGAGCGGGTAGTCAAGGTGGAGTGACAATGGAAGACCTGTCGAACATCCCGCGCTATGGAAAAGATCGTTGATTGCTCTGATCACATTTCTGGGCTATAATAAAATTCCCTTCTCTTAAATGAAAACTGATAAATGTACAGAAAAATAAGAACCCCAATCAATCCTCTTGGAAACATCGTTGAATGACCGACATCTGCAGAGATGAGATCCTATATTCAATATATTTTATCTGATGAGCGTAATTATTGACAATAGCACCACTGACACTATATGGCTTACCATTGAAAGGGCAGATGCATTTTTATATGTTCTTACTTGGCTGTCAAAGTAAATTAAATAGGATTTCATGTTTTCCGGACCATGGTCATTTGGTTGGAGTCACCTACATGTTTGATGGAGCCGAATCTCTGTGGGCTGATGGAGGCCAATTTCCATAGACTTACGGGTCGAGTCTCCGTGGACTGAAATCCATATTGTAATTACAAAAATAATAGATGAAAGGCTTTTACTGCCGATCATTAAATAAGATTGGTCTCTTGGTGGGGCTAATCACGATTTTTTGACATTTCAATGTTTACATTAAAGAGGCTTGAAGTACAATTTTGAGTTTCGTAAACAATAACATAATTGGATCATACCATCTTCCTGTAAAAGGGCTGCATTATTCTCAAATGCTGTAGATTATCGTTCTAATTTGCCTAACCTTGGTGTTGGTGACTTACAAACTCTCCTTATCCATGGCTGTCTTTGTATTATACAGTACCGGGAATGGGGGAAGAATCCAATCTGTCATCTGTCGCCGACCACGAAGAATGATCATTCATTTATTATTTACCCTAATTCGTAGGGGGTAGTTTAATGAATGCATTCAATTAGTAAAAGAATTGCAGGAAATACAAACGCGTAAAATTAGCTTTAGCTGTATGCCATGCAGTAACATGATTTCGGAAAGACTAGAATTGTAAATTAGACTTTGTTTTAACTATCACGCCAAGAAATATAATATGTTCAAAGATTTCAACTGAAACAACAAAACAGAACATCGACAACGTGTCTCTCAATAGTATCTGAAAAAAAAAACCCATTAAATTAATTCGGCGTTATTCCTAAATATATACATAATACTAAAAATTTGTCAAATGGCATAATAAACATGAAGTGTGCCAGATGAATTATAGACCGCATATAAATATAAATTCTGGAAATTATTCAACAAGTTTGAATGATTGGATAACTTTTTCTTTACATCGTATCACCCAACCTTAAAGACAGTTTTATAGTCGCCTTTGTGACAGATCATTTTGCGGGATGCAAATAAAATACAGATCTAGAGGTGGAGAAATCCATATATGTCTACACTTAATTATTTCAAGAGGAAAGCCGGAATGTCAAAATTGAAAACCGATGGGTTCCCATGTTGTTGTTGCTTCGACGGGAACGCGGACCTGGGAGAAAGCATCTTGTCGTGAAGACTTCCGATTTTGAGTTTTGCCC
This sequence comes from Hanleya hanleyi, assembly GCA_036873755.1. Lineage (NCBI taxonomy): Eukaryota > Metazoa > Mollusca > Polyplacophora > Lepidopleurida > Hanleyidae > Hanleya > Hanleya hanleyi. Next base: position 15,056 of record JAVTVY010014626.1, on the reverse strand, counting down.
TAAGAAAAATTGTATGATTAATTTACAAGATCACATCCATGTTTAGGGCCACACAGTTATCACGGATAAATGTGGTACATGTAGTCACAGCTCTTCACATTCTCCGAGACTGGAATGTTTTCGGCCAACTTTCCCGATCCATCATGTTCATGGAAGTCATTTGCTAACCGTAATTTATAAAAGAACTTTTCTGTAACATTTCTTACGGGTAGATTCTATTCGACATCCGTCGCAATCTTTTGCGAATTCCCATCGTATATTTGCATAAACATATGAATAAAACGAAGCTGGCCAACTCGAGCCTTTCGATGATTACTTGATTTATGTGTACAGAAAGATTCAATCATTCGGAACGGCATCGGGAACTAATTCTTGCATTTAAAACAGTCATCATAAAACTCTAGACGGGTGTTCAAACCGTAACAAGGAAGTGTTACAATAGAAACGCCTCGTGTACGCTGAAGTCGTTGCCACTTGAACGGCTGCATGTATCGGTGCGAACGAGTTCGGAATTGTGACGCCCTCCCCTATCAACCTGGTAAAAAGAAGTGCTGATAATGTAGTTCAATTGACATCAGTGCCGTTAATAACCAACACCAGGCCTGTCAAATCAGACAAGTTGATTTAAGTTTTAGATGTCAGGCTTGTTACAAAAAGATCCATATAGTAGCCTATAGGATCAAGTTTAAATATATATATTTGAGGAATAGGAATTCTCCAGACTGTATTTCTTGGTTTCATGTAATTCAATGTGTAAAGATCAAAACAAAAGAAATGTTTAATTATATAATGTGTGCACCTCGGAACTGCTAGCAAAATTTATATCGAGTATTTTTTTTTTTTTTACTTTCAGGTGAGGAGATTTACTGCTGCAGACACTGTCCTCACATTGAGTTTTCAACAAGAATAAACTATTATCGTCATGCAAGAAAAGAACACGGTTCTATTACCCCTGTCCATGTCTTGAATGAGATGAGACAGCTTTTGGAAAAACATAATTCATCAAATAAGAAAAAACCCTTCAAGTGTTCAGTGTGTGAGTATTGGTGTACAGACAAGACAAATCTGGATAATCACATGAGAATTCACACTGGAGAGAAACCCTTCAAGTGTTCAGTTTGTGAGTATAGGTGTACACAAAAGTCACATCTGAAAAGTCACATGAGAACTCACACTGGAGAGAAACCCTTTAAGTGTTCAGTGTGTGAGTATAGGTCTGCACGTAAATATAATCTGGATAGACACATGAGAATTCACACTGGAGAGAAACCCTTCAAGTGTTCAGTGTGTGACTATAGGTGTTCACAAAAGTCCTGTCTGAATGATCACATGAGAATTCACACTGGAGAGAAACCCTTCAAGTGTTCAGTGTGTGAGTATAGGTGTACAACAAAGTCCCGTCTGAATAGACACATGAGAATTCACACTGGAGAGAAACCCTTCCAGTGTTCAGTGTGTGAGTATAGGTCTGCACGAAAGTCAAATCTGAATAGACACATGAGAACTCACACTGCAGAGAAACTGTTCAGTGTGTGAGCACAGGTATGTATGACAGGACGATCTGGATAGACATGATTGAGTGAGTAGTTGGATTTAACGTCGTTTTCAGCATTTTCTCGGTCCTATCATGACCGTGCCTACATGTGCCAGAACACGAGTGTGTCCATAGTTCCTATTATCCTTGAACACTGATCAGTCCAGCCAGATAACTCACACTGTGGAGAAACATGCGAGTACAGGTGTGAACCATCTGGATAGAGAAACCCTTCAAGTGTTCAAAGTGTGGGTACGGTACAGGCATTCTGACCACAGTTGATTGAGGCATACATAATCTCATGGAATAAATAATTTTGAGTGTTCTGTATGCCCGAAGAACTAATGAAATAAAATAGAAATCAAATAGAATTACTCAAACATGAGAAAATACAATAACATAGAAGTGTTGGACACAGATGATGTAGGACATAATAATGCTGTAACTCTGATGTGAATATTTGGAGGAGTGAAAACGGAATATTATATTGTGAACTTGTCAGGGGTTTTTCTAGACACTTTTTTCATCGTGGTAACCACGATGAAAAACAATTACAAATTGAGTTTTTGCAAAATTTTGTAAATTGAGTTTTATTTCCGAAAATTGAGTTTTCTAAAATTTTGAGAATTTACGCGCCGAAGGCGCGCGAAAAATTGAGTTTCTACGAAATAAATTGAGTTTCTGAGAAATCTAAACTGAGTTTCGTCGTCTGTTATCCCGTCCCCCTCCCCCAAAACCCCCGCGAGAAAGAAAAAAAAACGTGTGACCAGCCACGCCACTAGAGTCGAGATAAGCACACAGGATTTGTAACTGATGTGCAGACAGATAACTTGTGTACCTTTATTATTCAATCGTATAGCTCCGATAAGGACGTCTGGTCTTGAACTGTTCTCATTTCAGTCGTATAAGTCCGATAAAGACATTGTCCTGAACGTTTCTCATTTCAAAGCAAATTGTTGGCGACGTTTTCGACGATCGAACTAGTCCGCCATTTTGATATTTCAAAGTTACGTCCCCTCTTTTTTAGTCCACTCGGGAACCACTGCTGTCATACTGCTGTGGCTTATGAGTCTGGTCTCCGAGACACGCTGTCCGTCAATCTCCGGTTTTTTTCGGTTAAGTTCGGAACCAAGACAACGGGCAAGCATTTTCTCTCTGTCGACATTTCGGATTCACTTGGATGCGTGTGATGTTGAAAGACGTTTCCCCAGAAACAAGAAACGAACAAAACAGACATTCCCCAAAATACAACTGATGTACCATTTGGGAATAAATACACAAAGTGAGCAATGCAGATTGGTGTAAAAACAAAAGATCCACACTCTCTCCTGCGCAAATGGGGATCTACATGCGGGGGCATATGCTATAACATACAAAATATACGTTTTTATGAATAATTTTGTTTTTGCCCGATGGAAATTTCTGAAACCCCAGTATGTTTTGTAAACAAGTCCCACACCACATACTACAAAATAGGGTGCATATTGAGTTTAATTTGCAATTTTTGGCCATTTATCTGCGTTTACCAAGCAGCATTGGATTTTTTTCGTGAAATCCACAAAACTTCACAACCACCATTGCTTTATTTTTTACGTCTCTTATTAACATTTTTATTGCCATTTATTTCTTCATTTCTTTCCTGTCACTTACAAATACCCAGACACTTACAATACTCAACCACCAACTTTGTCAAGGATTGGTTAACTCATGGAAATGGACAAGGGACAATTTTTATTTCTTGACTATAAGTATAGATTTTTTAAACTAAAGTAAGCTATTTGCAGGGAAAATATTTTCACTTTTGGCCTATCACAATCCAGAACTAAAGTACTCTCCTCCACCCCCAAAATAATCGACCAAATAGAACTTCCCGAGATAACTTGGATTTTAAAACTCTCTTGTTTTATTCGCGCTCATTTTTTAATTAAATGAAGCTATCTCTGAGGGAAGTATTTCTACTTAACATCTTTAGCCAAAATATAATCGGCCAATCACAGTTGGATAGCAAACAAACTTGTATGCAGCTATGTATGACACGCAACTTTGCTTGATGAGCTTCATAACATTACTGAAATGTTCATTCACGATGAAAAATTGTCGCGAATTTATTTATTGTAAGTGTCCTACTAAAAAGATAAAAAAATTGAGTTTCCAGACTGCATGCGATGAAAAACCCGAAAAAATTGAGTTTTGTTGTTTATTTTGAGTTTTTCATCTTTTTGAAATTGAGTTATATAAAGGAAAAGTGTCTAAAATAACCCCTGCTTGTGTATATATTTTCTGAACGAACTCACACTGGAGAGTACAGATGTGCACAACAGATGAATCTGAATAAACACAAAGAGAACTCGCCCTGGAAAGAAACCCTTCAAGTGTTCGGTGTGGGTGTTCAGATGTGCATGACAATTTGTGCCAACTACACACATAAGAGAAACCCTTCAAGTGTTCAGTGTGGGTGTTCAGATGTGCATGACAATTTGTGCCAACTACACACATGAGAGAAACCCTTCAAGTGTTCAGTGTGGGTGTTCAGATGTGCATGACAATTTGTGCCAACTACACACATAAGAGAAACCCTTCAAGTGTTCAGTGTGGGTGTTCAGATGTGCATGACAATTTGTGCCAACTACACACATAAGAGAAACCCTTCAAATTTTCAGTTTTTGAATTGAGATCCCAGTTCATTGAGGCATCATACAAAATATAATGCAACAAATAATTTCAAGTGTTTTGTATGCCAGAAGTACTTTTCAAATCGAACAGAATTACTCGTACATGAGAAAATAGGTGTTTGTGTCTCAAATCTCAACCTGCTATCACTAGTGCCAATATTCCTCCATTTTGGAGATCTCCTGCAAAGAAATTATCTCCCCTGATCGTCTCGTCGATCGTCCGCTAGGTGGCGTGCTCCTCGCGCATGCCCTTCCTCTTTTTCCTTTGCAGTCTTGGTAGCAAGACGTGTTTGGAAGAGAGCTCCTGTAAACAGTAACTTTTTGGTTGTTCTAGACGCACCCTAGGGTTATTTTCTTCATCTCCCGTAAGTCAGTATGGCTAACGTAGTCACCCAAACTATCAAGAATAGTAAGAGATGTGAATCATGTTGTCAGTTTTGGCCCGTAAGAGATTCGCATTCATTCTGTTTTAAATGCAGGGCACAGATCTGCTACAGGCGGGTTACATGTGCAGAATGTGCAGGCTGGGACGACGTGACCTGGATTAGCTATGCTGCAGTACGACGCTGTCAACTCCTGAAGGCAGCAGGCGACCAGAGGAAAGGTCCAGCCGAGAAACTAGAGGCTAATCAAGCCCTCTTCAACGACTTAGCGCTGAACGAGGACTCACCTTTATCGACTGCAAGCCCGTGTATACAACCCAGCGGTACAGTCGCACAACCTATGGAATCGCCACAAGTTAAAGTTCAGACCAGTTCGGCTCAAGTCACGGCCCCACGGTCTACTTCAGGTTCACCAGGGAGAACGGACCCACGGAGTCTACTTGGAAGCCCTGTTACAGTTACGGATCTGGGACACTCTTCGGATATCAGCTCCTGCCTATCCAAGTCTCCACGACCCAAGAAAGACAAGTCTTCCAGCCGGGACCCGGTGAAAAACCTGGACCCATCCAAGAGCCGTACCCCGGAGGCACAGACCGGCACGGCCGATAAAGACACAGCCCTGGAACCTAGGTCACGGACTCGATCACCAGAGCCCGGCACCAGCACAGCACGGCCTTACGCAGCTCGCCGGGACCACAGCTCGGAGACGTCATGGCCGTATACAGAACGCCGGGAGTCCGAGAAGCCACGGATCTACAGGGAGCACCGGGATTCCGGGAAGTCACGGCTCTATACAGAGCACCGGGATTCCAGCATTAAAGCACCTCAGGACGGGACTACAGCCCGGAGCCGTACCCTGGAGCGAAAGGCATCACGGACCTATCCAGAGCGCCGTGAAACTACACCTGAGAGGTCACGGACTCGGGGAGAACGGACCTATCCAGAACACCGGGAGTCCGCTTCTAGCAAGGCACGGACCCATAGAGAACGGACTCATCCAGAGCGCCGTGAGTCGGCTTCTGAAACTTCTCGGACCCGTACAACGGAACAGCAACCCGAGACTATCGTACGCAGAGCCCGTAGACGGAGCCGTACACCGCTTTATGTTCGGGATTCTTATCCTGAATGTCGACATCAGGAGAGAGACCGTCCCAGACGTCAGAGTCCTTCGCCTAACCCAGACCATCGGGATTACTACGGCAGAGACCGTACTCCGGAGCGACGTTATACCCGACGAATTAGAAGCCGTTCCCCGGGTTCCCGTCAGCACGCACGCCGCACGGACTGCGAAGAACGGACGTTTACTGACTACCACCGTCGTTCTTCTCCGACGATTACAGAGAACCAGGAACCCCGTAATCCGGAGCATCGGGATACACGGAAGCCCAGACATGAACAGGGACCCGTAGATCACCCTTCCGGATCCAGATCCAGGGATCAGCCTGCTAGTTCTGCAGTACCCTTAAAATCAAGTCTGAGCAAAAAGCACAGTCATCCTCCGACGACACAGCTTCCTGCCGTTACAGTGGTTCCTTCACCGGAGGTCCATGAGGCGACACGATCCCAGTCTTCTAGCGACGCTGAATCAGATTCGAACAACGAGGATCATTCACGGCGGTCTGCTTCCTCGGCATCCTCGTCTCACGGGGATTCTCCTTCTCACCGACAAGCGGAGATAGAGGACAAGGATGTATTACCTTTCAAGGCCAGGATAGCGGCAGTCTACACTCTAGTTCCGGAGATGCCCAGGCCGGTGGACGGCGAGGAGAGGCAGTCTCTTGATCACCCACGGAAACGGAGAAGACTGACAGCGGCATCTCTGTACGGGTTAAACAAGCCTTCTGAGGATGCTGCAGCAACCTGCGCACCATCACCGGCGGCGGCCAATTTGTACGATGCACTGGATCGACAAATGAAGACTTCGTCATCCTTCCAGAAACCCGGACCTTATAAAACTTACACGCTGCACGGAGACATTCTACCGTTCAAGCCGCCGAAGTCCGATCCGGATCTGGACAGACTGTTGAACTTTTCCAAGACGCCAGCAGTGGCACTTCAACAGAAGCAGGCCTGTGCGGTGGAAGACATGATGTTGACACAACACAGAATCACGTCTTACGCGGACTGGTTCCTTACAGCTATCTCTAGGGTGATCCAGGACCCAGATGTGAGACATAAGGACGGATCCCTGACTTTCTCACGGCCCAAGATGGATTTCCTCAGCGCCTTTGTCGACTCGATGAACAAGTCCAACGCTGATGTTATGGAGACGGGGGCCTTTACGTATGCCACGATGGTACAAGCCCGACGTGCAGGATACCTGAAACATCCCAAGTCCGAGGTATTGGAATCAGTAAAGACCGAGTTGGCACAACAACCCCTGTCATCCAAGTATCTCTTCAATCAGGCCATTTCCACGGTCATGCCTGCCGTCAATGACGAGAAGACTTCCCGCATCATCGGCGCCTTAGTTCACGGGAAAGGCAAAGGCAAAGGCAAGGGCAAAGGCCAAGGCCAAGGCAAGTCCACCAGAGGAGGACGGTCTGGACAGTCTTCCCGCCAGGACTCAGGCAGTCTACCCAAGCAAGACAGCCAGCCTAATTTTCGTTCCTACGGGAAAAGACAGTTTCGTGCCAGAGGAGGAAAGTCTTCCGATCGGGGCAGAGGAAAGCCCGACCATCGGAACTGACGGTTCCCAGCCTCAGCTTTTAATCCATCATCATTTCATCTTTCCCGATTTTCAAGAACTCAGTCATCCGGTTGTGGGCGGACGTCTACAGATCTTCTGGCAGAACTGGAAACTTATTACGGACGACAAGTGGGTCACCAGATCACTCAGAGATGGAGTTTTCCTCACTTTTCTAGAGTACCCCAAGCTCATCACCAGACCCAAACCATCACGCCTTCCAGTTCGTCCGGAACATGTGCAGACATTATTGGAGTCAGTCCAGGTGTTATTGGACAAGGGCGCTGTCCGAGAACTACCCGTGGAAGAGGAGAGTCTGGGATTTTACAGTCAGGTCTTCCTCGTTCCCAAGAAGGACACAGATCAGCTTCGCATGATTATAGATTTGCGTCGTCTCAACGACACTCTGGCACCACCTCCACACTTCAAAATGACATCAGTTCCATCATTGCGGTCCCGCCTACAACCGGAGGACTGGCTAGCCTCCATCGACCTCCAGGACGCCTACCTTCATGTCCCCATTCATCAACGGCATCGTCGGTATCTCCGATTCATCATCGCCGGGAGACGGTTCGAGTGGCAGGTCCTACCGTTCGGCATCTCCATCGCCCCCTGGTGTTTTACAAGAGTCACATCACCAATCATGGCCTTCTTTCACCTAAGGGGTATCAACATAGAGGCATATATCGACGACATCCTGGTTTGGGGGTCAGAGAAGTCAGTACTCAAGTCCCAGATACAGTTCGTCATTCAAGTCCTGAAGTATCTCGGGTTTATCCCACACCCAACGAAGTCGGAACTCGAGCCCGCTCAGAGACGACAGTACATCGGGGCAGTATTCGACACGCAGATGCGGATTGTTCTGCCCCCAGAAGACCGTTGGACAAAAATTCAGCTTGTCAGCCGAAGATTTTTATCATCCCCATCACAACACTTACGTCTTTGGCAAAGCCTGTTGGGATTGCTGACATCCACTCAGGATCTGACGCAGTACGGACGGCTTCAACTACGCCCACTACAGTTTCATCTGCAGCCGTATCTGCGAGCTCCAGCTATCAACCCCCGAGTTCCAGTTCCTCGGTATCTGCATCAATTCCTGGAATGGTGGCAGTCCAGGGAGAATGTCATGTCCGGAATTCCACTCCGCTGGGCAACGCCGGACAAGAACCTATTCTCCGACGCATCACTCTCGGGCTGGGGAGCCCACCTGGGAGAATTAAAGATATCCGGCAGGTGGTCTCCACAACAGAGGACACAACACATCAATGTGCTGGAAATGGCAGCAGTGAAACTGGCACTCGTCCACTGGAGCCCTCAACTGTTCGGCAAGTCTCTCATGATCGCATCGGACAACATGACAGTAGTAAGCTACATCAACAAGTTGGGGGGGACGAAGTCCCGACTGATGTTCCAGGAGACGTGGTCTCTCTTCACCTGGGCACAGATTCATCAATGCCGGATCCGAGCACGACACGTACCCGGTCACTTGAACGTCATTGCAGACAGCCTTTCTCGTCCGGACAAGATTTTGCAGACGGAGTGGCACCTCCACACAGAGGCTTTCCGTCAGGTGGCATCAACCTGGGAACAGCCCCTGGTAGACCTGTTTGCAACAAGGGACAACACTCAGTTACCGATCTTCGTCAGTCCGATGCTCGACCCGCAAGCCTGGGCAGTCGACGCTATGTCTATCAACTGGGACAACCTGATCGCTTACGCATTTCCACCGATAGCGCTTATTCAGGCAGTTTTGAACAAGATAACAGAGCACAACAGTGTTATCCTGCTAGTGGTACCGTGGTGGCCACATCGCCCATGGTTCCCGTCATTAGTTCAGCTCCTGACCGACTTCCCTCGCCAGCTACCTCAGTGGCGCCGACTATTAGACCAACGGCACGACATTCTGCACCACGATCCACAGTGGCTCAACCTTCACGTCTGCAGATTATCAGGAGATCCCTTGCAGACCAAGGTTTTTCAAGACCAGTTACAGAGGCGATGGCGACATCAAACAGATCATCCACCTCTCGACTTTACCAGGCTAAATGGGCCTACTTCTGTACCTGGTGTGGGACCAGAGACATCGATCCCGACACTGCCTCTGTTCCAATGATAGCTGACTTCCTACTACACCTGCATCGAGACAAAGAATTCAAGCTAAGCACCATAGAAGGATACCGTTCTGCGTTATCACGAGTCCTAAAATTGACTTCAGGAATCGATATTGGACACGATATTAACGTTGCGGCTCTTCTCCAGTCTTTCGCCTTACAGTCCCGCCGGACAAGACAACTACTACCGAAATGGGACCTTGGAGTAGTACTCAGTGCGTTTCTGCAGCCACCATTTGAACCGTTACAGTCGGCTACAATCAAGGCTCTGTCCTACAAGACAGTCTTCTTAACAGCGTTTGCTCTGGCCACTAGAGTTTCGGAGCTTCACGCATTGGAACGCAGTTCCCTGGCATGGACCGCAGGTTGGAAAACCATATCCTTTCGTCCAATTCCGGAATTCATCGCCAAGAATGAATCAACACGTCTGGGACCATGTGCTCAGAGACTATATCAGATCCCAGCACTTACAGACTTCGTGGGTCCACTGGAGAATGACAGACTCTTGTGTCCAGTGAGAGCGCTACGATGCTACTTACAGAGAACAGACTCTACTAGAGGGTCCAGACGTCTCCTGTTTCTATCTCTACAGCCGGGAGCGTCTGCAGACATTACTAAAAACACAGTTGCAGCCTGGTTGAGGAAGACGATACACTGGACATATCAACTCGCCATCGATGCTCCTCCCCTGTTGTCGAAGGCATCATCTCATGAGATTAGAGCTATTGCAACGTCCTGGCCACTCTGGAAAAATTTGTCACTGGACGATATCGTCCAAGCCTGTGCCTGGACTGTAAACTCTACCTTCGCAGACTTTTATCTTAGGGACATGTCTGTACAAACAGACAGGGTGACTACGTTAGGGCCGATAGCAGCAGCCCAACGTATAGTCCACTAGTTCCATCAGGAAAAGAGGGGGGGGGGCGCCGCTCAAGCAAGCAAGATCCCGACAATTCGGTAAGCATGAAAGACAGACCATGTCGGAGACGAAGGGACTTCAAGGCATCACGATGGCACCTGATTATCTAGCCAAGTATACGAGCAAAGGGTAGGAACAGAGTCCACCTCTCGCCGTATTACTTGTAATTCCTTGAACTCCCTACGCCTCTATACGACACGGGAATTATCTGGATATTACTAAGCATACTAGATTTTAAAAATCAGAACAAGACGTGCTCCGCTCAACCCAAAAAGCAAGTCACAAGACCGGCTACCCAACCTCCTCTGTTGGGAGTCTGGCACTAGTGATAGCAGGTTGAGATTTGAGACACAAACATGAAACATTTAAAAACAATGTTGGTGTTTGTTATCAAATCAAACCTGCTATCAACGTTGATTTGCCCAACCCATCCTCCCCTCTTTGCACGGCCTTGACACAAAACAGGTCTTGCACAGCATGGGAAAAAGAGGAAGGGCATGCGCGGAGAGCACGCCACCTAGCGGACGATCGACGAGACGATCAGGGGAGATAATTTCTTTGCAGGAGATCTCCAAAATGGAGGAATATTGGCACTAGTGATAGCAGGTTTGATTTGATAACAAACACCAACATTGTTTTTAAATGTTTCATATTGAAGAATGAATTAGATTCAGTAACTTATGTGCTGGACAGACCTGTACAATATTAGCTTTAAGCAAACATTGCCCATGTATAAAATATGGAGTGAAAATGAAATATTATAGCATGTACATATATCTGCTGCATGAATTAGGTGGTATGTAATGGCATTCCACAATTTCTCTCACCATTGAATCAAACTTTACAGTACGTGTCCGGGATTAGTTTGTTTGTTATTAAAGTCTCCTCATTCTCCAATTTAGGAAGGTCATGAAATTACCTTGTGCATATGTATATGTTCAATGGAAGAATATCCAGCGTTTTTCTAATCATGATAAAATAAATGTATGCATCAATTCACAGATATCAACAGCACAGCTCTGTCTTGTCCTTTTAATCAAGGTTCATAGAGATACTGGGCAATTTACATGTACTGTCTCATCCATATAGTATATTTGCTTGAACTATAGAATGCCTGCCGTATAAAATAAAGCTTAATTCAACCACAGGCCCTGAAAACAAGAGTTGGTATTACGGTGAAGTGTCGAAATATGGGCTCTCTATATATAACCCCATGCTTCATATAAAAATACACCACGGTCTGAAACGCACTTTGGGTGAAACGATAAAACGCTTTACCCCAAAACAAAATACATCCGCATATGCTACAATTGTCACTTCATATATTCCCATTGTCAAATTAGTACATGTTTCAAAATAGTTGGCTAACCTATCTTGATCGAAGGCAGAGCATATTTAGCAAGAATCTGTCTTACATTGGCAAAGTAGTGCAGGATAGGCCCTTTGTTGCTACTTGTCGAACGGCAATGTCATGCTCAATGATCTTTTCATCAGCGCAGATATTCCACAGGAAGGAGGGAACCCGCAGGTGAAGCTTTGCAATCAATGGTAGGATCCCTGCAAGGACATATGGCATTGGATCTGCAACCCTAGTGGGACGGGAGAGGATTTCCCTTAATGTCTTTTTTTTAAAAACGTTCCAGAGAATCAGTTTCCTTGATGTTTGGCGGGGTCACGTCCAAGCCATGTAGCATTACCGGGAATTAAATAAATGTCAAGCCGGTGGCAGGATGTTGTGGGATTAAAGCCGTTACGGCCGTGAAGACCCCGAACCATCAGTGAGTATAGGACTCGCCTTGCTTTGAAGATATTCTCTTCCACATTGATCTTAACGGAGATCAGTGTTTTATCCCGAATAATACCAAGATGCTTTGAAGTTTCTGGTGTAGGGAGATCCTGATTCCCCATCTCTAACGGTGAATTGCTTCTTGCGTTTGACAGGATAGCACTTTTTATCGAGCCCGTAGCTTTATCTGCGGAAAGCTCGATATAGGTGAAACAATGATGTCCATCTGTCTGTCTATCTGCAGGACCAAGTAAATGTTGAAGTTTTGAACTTAGAAAATTTTTCCTCAGGACCAAGTAAATGTTAAAGTTTGATCCTAAGGCCTGCCCGACTGCCGAACCCTCATATTTCTGATGCTTACATCGGGCTACAGCATTTGAATCCAATCCACCATCCTCTGGAAGCATGTGCCCACCCCTGGGATCCCAGGACCAAATAAATGTTAAAGTTTTGGACTTCGGTGAGGCCGAGAAGCTGTGGACAGGAATTTTCTATGTCTCTTAAACTAAGGCCAGCCCGACCCCCCGAACTCTCATCTGTTCCAAATGCTTACATCGGGCTACACATATTGAACCCACCCACTACCCTCGGGGAGCATGTCCTCGCCCCTGGGACCCCAGGACCAAGTAAATGTTAAAGTTGTGGACTCAGAAAATTCCTGTCCACAGCTTCTCGGCCTCACCTAGGTCTCCTAACTTCAATGCATTGCCCAACTCCATACCCTCATATTTCAATTTCTAATTTTATATCTCTTATATGTGATACTAACCTGTTATTAGGCATAAGATGCGATGTACATTGTATATACAGGCATACATACCAAATCACCTACAGGATATTCCTTTATACTAATAGTTTGGCGACATTATTTTATTTCAGAAGTACAATATCAAAATAACCGGCGGGGGAATCCTGCAGTACCGAATTCTGTTAGTTTTTAATTTCGTGTCGCCTTAAATGAAGGACGCCATTTCCTTAAATCTTGCTATCAAATTCTGGTTGACCCTAAAGCTGTTGCACAACCATATCTGTGTCCACACATTTAACTTACTATATTAATTAAAACTGAGTTTGAATCAGTTTGTGATGTCTCAGTCTTTACCAGTGCACATTATTATGGAGCATTACAGTATGATTGGACACAGTTGTCATTGTATTCTTTTATTTGCATACAGATGTGAGGGTTTACCACAGTGCTGGTGTCTCATATTGCATACTGGAAATGATAGATTTACTCCTATTGCATTGTTATTAGCTTTGTTTGTTCACATATCATCACACAAAGTTACACCATGAACGTGCTCCAAATTGCACACCTATTGTTCCTAACTATACATGTATTCATCAGATCTATGCAATGGGATGTGTAAGCTTACTTTCGAAAAAAATGTATTCTTTATTGGAAGTTATATAATATAGTTCCTCCTTCAATCCAACCTCAACATCACTAATATAGAAATATTTCTTAGTAAATGTATTGTTATATTAAATGATGTGCATTGCCAATGATCTGCAACCTCAAATGATGTGACACCCTGAAGGGCTCGATCTTTTTGCGAAGCTGCGTGTTATGGATTGGATTTTATATATTTCATTGGAGCTGTAGTCCTCGATTAAGAAAAGGAGAGTTTGGAGGTCAAGATCATTATCAGCCATCAAGGCGACATCGTCTGCACAAGTTGGTGAGCAAACAGTTGGTTTGACCAATTTTTGATCCAAGGCTCGAAGTTGTAGATAGAGTTGAATTTTGGGTTCAGAGATGGGGTTGAAAGCTTGGTAGTGTTCATGCCAGCCTTTAAGGATGTCGCCCTCTGGGTAACAGGTATCCTCCACAAAGAGGCTACTGATGGGGACCGATTTGGTTGCTCGTTGGATCTTCACTAATTTGAAGAAAGTTGCCTGGTCATTTTCTCTGGCCTCTATTATTTTCTCCATGTTGGAGTCCCGTATGATATCGACCGCCACTCTGTTCCTGTCGCAGTCGTTTCTTGCTCTGTCGTGGTTCAAAATTTGCAGGGTGATCAGAGTTAGAATGAGATCCTAAATTCTTCCAGTTCTAAAAGGCAGCTTTCTTTTGTTGTACTGCATGGTATATGGAATCATTCCAAACTGAGTCGTCTTGGTGCCTTCATTGGGGAGCGCATTGGTGATGGAATCGCCTCCATTAGTGCCATGCAAATTTTGTTGTACAGGAGATGTAAGTCAAATATGCTGGGCGCACCGTAATATGCATCAAATCGGATATGGCTAGTAGTTCTCGATACTGAGCTTGATCAAGTTTGTTCCACCGGAGCCTGGGGTTGTTGGTGACATCTAATGGCATCACAGGGGTACAGTATTGTGGTACTGATAGCTTTACTGAAAGCTTAACCAGATAATGGTCAGAAGTATTACTAAATATCTTGTTCAGGCGATGTGGTGTCCCGTACAGACCTGTGAGCATCGGCCCGGGGGAAACAGGATATAATCAATCGTTGATGAATCCCTGCCGTTATCGTGCATGAATGTTGGGCCCTCAGTGCTGTTTGGAGCAGTTGAGGTAATATCAGCATTAAAGTCTCCAATTATACACACGTGATGGCTATCTTCATAGTTGTCAAGAATCTCGTGGAGCTGGTCCAGGTTATCTATCTTGATAATCTGCAGTGTAAGTGGCAGAGCTTCTGGTTGGCATTTACACACAGATACAGAGTAATGGTTTGGGTATGGTGCGAACCTCGATCATCTGGATCTGGGTTCCACCATCGGACAGTGGGCTTACAAGATGGTCAATACTACTATTCCATAAAATACACACACCGCCAAATCCTCATGGTCTCTGCGTTGGGCTGATTGGATTGAGGTCATCGGCTGCTTTACTTTTACATCGAAAGGCTGCATTGAAGGTCTTTAAAAGATGCAGCTGGAAGTTAAAAAGCCAGTGCTCCTTTATGCAGGCAATATCAGTTTGTCGCAGTAGGTTGTG
>JAVTVY010014625.1:0-69299 GCA_036873755.1 Hanleya hanleyi | reverse complement strand
CCATTGGATCCTATAGGACAGATCATCTGTCCCATTGGATCCTATAGGACAGATCATCTGTCCCATTGGATCCTATAGGACAGATCATCTGTCCCATTGGATCCTATAGGACAGATCATCTGTCCCATTGGATCCTATAGGATTTTTTTGTAAGGGACACGTAACACCAGTGACCGGTAATAAACATACGCTGAAAATTTGGAGCTAGAAATGACTGAAATACTGAAAAGAGTTTCATAAAACACTTCTTATGGAATCTCAAGTTTACCCGCCCTTGGAAAAGAAGCCGCCAGCTGGTGGCAAAACTTTGTTTCTAATTTAAGCGTTCGCTTTTTGGCTCCGATTTCAGTTACAGTAACACCATGACCCGAAAACCAGTTACAGACCTTTGCCCGTGCCATTTTCACAAGATAATCTGCCCTTGTAAACAATATATTCATATATTGAAAGAACAGATGCAGCTGGTTGCCAAAAAGGTAGAATAATGTAGAACAAAAGAATTTCTGGCAACTTTATCGTGGTATCAAGTAGGTCACTACAGCCAGTGACAGGTCTATTTTACCCTAAATTGAGGGTTCTGGTGAAAATTTACCCGAAAAAATCAATCGGGACAGTGCTTTTGCAATAAGTTATTCGTACTCTACTAAATGAATACTACGAACAATCTGAATTTTTTCAGCCATAAGACTGGTTAGAAGAAAATTTGGGTCGAGTGACACGAATTGCGCCTTTCCGTGAGAATGACCCTCTTACGTGATAACCCGTTGGCCCAAACCGTGGCAGGGTACCATGTGTTGAAGGCGACAGTAGCGTGTCGTGTCTTCTTAGAGCAACAACAACATATTGAACTGCTGCTGCGTTGTCAATCAAGATATAAACATCAGTCTAAAATATTCGGCCGTCGACCGAATACACTTGTACACTCCTGTTCAACCACACCAAACCACAGTATGGCCATCGTCAGTTAATAGGTTGTTTAGCTTGACCATCTCATAATAAAACATACATGCTAGAAGCTATAATTATTAATTATTGAAGCTAAATTTTCTACCCTTGACAGAGAAGAATGTGATTGAATATATAACCTGACAAAATTCCTATTTTACAGATTTATACACTCTGAAATCTCTCATAAAGATCACCAGAAAAAAAAACATTTATGAAATAATTATTCTCTAAAGAGACATCTTAAGTTTGCTTTAATTTAATTGAAACATAACGTAAGTAATTATGGTAGACAGTAAAACTCAAAAGTGCACACATTCTGTCAATAGAAATCCTGGGAAACCACTCTTACTTGTGACCACTATTAAAGATAACTGCAGGATTTATTACCGGAATTTTCAACTTCTTTTATTCTTTTATAATGACTGAAGATAGGGATTCTCTGTCCAGGGCAACGACTTCTGTATGTCCATCGTCCTTAAGCTGTAGGAGTATTTCGTTATGTGCAGGTCGACAGCCTGTATTGTCGTTGTTGTTGTCGGGAGTGAAGATGTGAAGCGCTCGATCACTTCGCCCAAAAGCGTATCACTAGAGAAATGAATGGTTAAATTCGGCACAATGTGCCGACTGGTTGATGAGGAAACAACTGACCTGTTGACTAAAACAATAATGGCTTTGGTACGCGACCATCAAAACTGCCGGAGTTGAAACTATAATAGCACTGTGTGTTTGACACGAGGGGAATCCTCGCTAGAGATTCATGCCGGGAAAAGGACTGTGCCTCGTTTTGAAATCAGGCCAGGGGTTCCCCAAGAATGTGGACCAAAATGGCGGCGTTTGCCACTCGTGGCCTCCGCGCTGTGACGGCAAGCGACCACCTCATTCGTTTTACTTGGATTTGCTTACTTATTTTTTTTACAGCCAAAAAATTACTGATAATTAATATACATACGGCAATATTTATCTCCTAACTATCGATGTGGGCGGGTCATGCGAGACAACATATCAACTGACAACTGGTAAATTGTGGGAAAAAAAATCGCAAAACTCAATTTTTGTTATCAAAACTCAATTTGAAATTCTCTGCAAAACTCAATATTTTTCTTACGATGAAAAAATGGCTAGAAAAACCCCTGAAATTTACTGTCTGCTGCAAAAGTGACATCGAAACGTTAGCTCTGTTGAGCTATTGGACATCTTGTTTGGAAAGTGAAGTAGAAGAACTTGCTTTCATGGATAATTTTTTCAAAGTATGTATTGATCTGACCTATGTATTTTTACATGCATTAACTCGTGTGGTGGATTCTATCTATCTGTGTTTTTTCCCCCTGGTTAGAAGCCACAGGTGCTGATCAGGAAGATGCCTACAGCCATTATATTGGTCGGACCATCCATTCCAAGCTTGAGTGAGTAGACCTCCCTCTACACGCACAGCTAATGCCTGCCACTAATCCAGGTACTCGGCTGATGAGAGGGAAATTTGGTCGAGCCATGCATGTTTCCCACTATAATTCTTAAAGTGATCGTAAACCCTCAGGTAAAGTTTCCATCAAATGAAATACTATTGCAAGCAGTGTGGGAAAATATTTATTGTAATTTTTTACGATTTTATTACACAGAGTAAACTGCAAATAAAGCGTGGTATTCTATGGTGGTCTGTTGCAATCATATTTAGGTCCAGTGTACGTCACACTGCCTTAATACATATATTTCAAAGTGTGTATGCACTTTCCAATGCTTGATTCAAGCTTAAGGTGTGTATACTTTGAGTTTCAACACAGACTCACTGTTCCAATGTGCATGTTTCACCAAAATCTGGGAAATTAAATGCAAGATTCAAATTGACTTGACTCTTATGAGTTACCATCTCCCAGATTTTGGTGAAACATGCACATTGGAACAGTAAGTCTGTGCTGAAACTCAAAGTATGCACACCTTCAGCTTCAATCAAGCATTGCAAAGTGCATACAAAGTTTGAAATATATGTATGAAGGCAGTGTGACGTCACTGGACCTAACTATGATTGCAACAGACCACCATAGGATACCACGTTTTATTTGCAGTTTACTCTGTGTAATAAAATCGTAAAAAATTACAATAAATATTTTCACACACTGTTTGCAATGGTCTTTCATTTGAGGGAAACTTTACCTGAGGGTTTACGATCACTTTAATTTCCTGCTTTGATTCACCCTGACAGACTGATTGATGCTCGAATCCAGCCTTAACTTTTTGCTTCTTACTTTCCATCTCCTTGATATGGCCACAGTACGGAGAGTATTTTTGATCAGTGATAAGGGCAATTCCACGGTAACTCACGTTACACTAATAGCCATAACCATTATGTTTACCCTGGAATGTTAATAATATGATTGGCATCTAGATCTAGATCCTTTCTATTTTTATCTCGCCTTACGAAGTAAAGGGAAGATATTGGGAGAGGGGGAGAGAGGATGTCGTCGTCGGTGTCGGTGTCGGTGTCCCCTGCCTGGAAATGAATGGGTTTTTGGTTTAGCAAGTTAAAAAAAAATCTAGAAAAATTAGAAAAAATATAGAAAAAATAAAAAAAATATGGGGGGTGGGTATGCCACCTGGGGGTACTACCCCTGGGGTGCTCTAATGTTAAAATCCCTATGAATGAGTTTTGCGTTTAGCTGAAGTGCACATGTACATCTGTACTTGGAAAGTTTCTTGCAGTTGTCAGCTTTCATTGGATGATTATGAAACTTGGTACACATGTTTCTTATGATTAGAGGATGTACCTGTGCTATTTTTGAGAAGAAATATTAATTTTTCTCCAAATTATGACAAATGAAGAGTTTTCTGTTTAGGTAAATTGTACATGTAGAGGCACATATACATGTACATGGTAAGTTTGCTCCAGTTGTCAGCTGTCATTGGATGATTATGAAACTTGGTACACATGTTTCTTATGATAAGAGGCTATCACTTACATCCTACCATCCATGTCATCCCTGCCATCACTACAATCCCATCACTACCATCCTACCATCACTACCATCCATACCATCACTACCATCCATACCATAACTACCATTCCTACCATCACTACCATCCATACCATCACTACCATCCATACCATAACTACCATTCCTACCATCACTACCATCCATACCATCACTACCATCCATACCATCACTACCATCCATACCTTCACTACCATCCATACCATCACATCCATACCATCCATACCATCACTACCATTACTACCATCCATACCATCACTACCATCCATACCATTCCTACCTTCACTACCATCCATACCATCACTACCATCCATACCATCACTACCATTCCTATCATCCATACCATTCCTACCATCACTACCATCCATACCATCACTACCATCCATACCATCGCTACCATTCCTACCATCACTACCATCCATACCATCACTACCATCCATGCCATCACTACCATCCATACCATCATTACCATTCCTACCATCCATACCATTCCTACCATCACTACCATCCATACCATCACTACCATCCATACCATCACTACCATCTATACCATCACTACCATCCATACCATCACTACCATTCCTACCATCCATACCATCAGTCCATACCATCACTACCATCCATACCATCACTACCATCCATACCATCACTACCATCAATACCATCCATACCATCACTACCATCCATACCATCACTACCATCCATACCCTCACTATCATCCATACCATCCATACCATGATGGTGATGGTAGTAATCCCACTTGGGACTGGACTATCCAGCAGTAATCCCACAGAGGACTATCCATCAGTAATAACTTGGGACTGGTCCACCCAGCAGTAATCTCACACTGGAATGCCCTATGTACCAGTAATCCGACCGCACTGACCTATCCATCCTACATGGGATTAACTTTTGCCAGTAATCCCACATGGGACTGATGTTATTGTCTGTACCAGATAATCTATTCCAGACATTATTGTCTGTACCACATCACTTATTCCAGACCTTATTGTTTGCTCTACATGTATGCTTTCAATACTGCTGCACCTTTGGCGGATGACCCCGCAAGGCGAGATGTTGGGGTTCTCAGAACGCTTGTTCAAGATCCTAATGTTAATTTTCTAACTTTGTTCTCCACACAAACACAACAGTAGGTTATAAGTAATATTGAATTAATCTTATTGCAAAGGCTGGTAACTCATGTTACAGTAAATGGACTTACCTTTGGAGGGTACAGTGTTTCTCCAAAAAAACCCTCTGAATACTAATCAGTTAATCTGGGAATTAGAAGTCTTTTCTTATAATACAGTGTCTGGACTGTGTACTGTCCTTGTTCTGAACAACTGATGCAACACTTTTTTATTTCCACCTAGCTAAACATGTGGTAACAGTACAGTAATTCTTATCCAGACCATATCTCGCTCACTATACCTCATAGATGTGCATTTTCAGATTTTTAGGTGTTTCCATGATTTCCCACAGAGTTAATGGCCCTTTATCCCATCAGTCTATAATTTGTTGCCTGGACCAGATGCATCATTTGCCCACAGCTGATATTTATTTTTGAAAGTTTTATCTGTGATATCATAAAATAGTCCATAACTGGAGTGTTTTTGTCTTTCAACTCCAATGAAAGCATACCATTTCTTTAAAAAGTGAGAAAATTTGAAGCATATTAATATCAATACTTAAAAATCTGCCCCATGCTGTAGATATAGGCATGAGAGAAAGATTACGAACCACAAAATTACACCAGGATTAACATGTCAATGCACCTGTCGGTTGCCAGAACAAACCTACTGTCTAAGAAATAAAGTTAGAAAGGGGAATTGGCCTCTGATATTCCGGGCTAAAGTCTGAGTAACTGATGTATGTCAGCTGCTGTGTGTCGTGTTCATTGAACTGAAAGGGTGTTGCAAGCTGAAAGAGAGTCCTGTCGAGTCGGGGAGCTAGCTAGCAAACTTAACTGTTCATCGTTATGATCTGTCTGAGGGGATGATCTGGCTGAGAGGATGATCTGACTGAGGGGATGATCTGATTGAGGTGCTGATCTGAGTGAGGAGTGATCTGACCGAGGGGATGGTCTGACTGAGAAGTGATCTGACTGAGGGGATGATCTGACTGAGGGGATGATCTGACTGAGGGGATGATTTGACTGAGGGGATGATCTGTCTGAGGGGATGATCTGACTGAGGAGTGATATGACTGAGGGGATGATTTGACTGAGGGGATGATTTGACTGAGGGGATGATCTGACCGAGGAGATGATCTGTCTGAGGGGATGATCTGACTGAGGAGTGTTCTGACTGAGGGGCTGAGGTAACTGAGGAGTGATCTTACTGAGGGATGTGAAGGGTTGTCTAATTGGTAAAGAGAGGTGATCTAACTGAGGGAATCTCTGACTGAGGGGATGATTTGACTGAGGGAATGATCAGACTGAGGGGATCTCTGACTAAGGGGACGAGGAGTAATCTGACTGAGGGGATGATCTGACTAAGAGGTAAAGAGAGGTGATCTGACTGCGGGATCTCTTACTGAGGGGATGATCTGACTGAGAGGATGATTTGACTGAGGGGATGATCTGACTAAGGAGTGATCTGACTAATTGGTAAAGAGAGGTGATCTGACTGCGGGATCTCTTACTGAGGGGATGATCTGACTGAGAGGATGATTTGACTGAGGGGATGATCTGACTAAGGAGTGATCTGACTAATTGGTAAAGAGAGGTGATCTGACTGCGGGATTTCTTACTGAGGGGATGATCTGACTGAAGGGATGATCTGACTGAGGAGTGATCTGACTGAGGGGATAATCTGACAGGGGATGATCTGACTGAGTAGTGATCTGACTGAGGAATCTCTGACTGAGGAGTGATCTGACTGAGGGATCTCTGACTGAGGGGATAATCTGACAGGGTATGATCTGACTGAGGAGTGATCTGACTGAGGGATCTCTGACTGAAGAGTGATCTGACTGAGGGATCTCTGACTGAGGAGTGATCTGACTGAGGGATCTCTGACTGAGGGGATAATCTGATGGGATGATCTGACTGAGGGGATGATCCGATTGGGGGATCTCTGACTTTGTAGCTGATGCCATGAAGAATATTGCCAAATATAGGCCATTTTTGCTGCACTTCCGGTGATCGAATTATTAGGGGAATTACTGTATGTATTTTTACATGCATTAACTCGTGTAGTGGATTCTATCTATCTTTGTTTTTCCCCCTGGTTACCTCCCCTGGTTAGAAGCCACAGGTGCTGCTTAGGAAGACGCCTACAGTCATTATATTGGTCGGACCATCCATTCCAAGCTTGTGTGAGTAGACCTCCCTCTACATGCACAGCTAATGCCTACCACTAACCCAGGTACTCGGCTGGTGAGAGGAAAATTTGGTCGGAGTCCTTTGATCGAACCATGCATGTTTCCCACTATAATTCTTAAAGTGATCGTAAACCCTCAAGTAAAGATTCCATCAAAACAGAGACCATTACAAACAGAGTGGGAAAATATTTATTGTAATTTTTTACAATTTTATTACACAGAGTAAACTGCAAATAAAGCGTGGTATTCTATGGTGGTCTGTTGCAATCATATTTAGGTCCAGTGACATCACACTGCCTTAATACATATGTGTGCATGCACTTTCCAATGCTTGATTCAAGCTTAAGGTGTGTATACTTTGAGTTTCAACACAGACTCACTGTTCCAATGTACATGTTTCACCAAAATCTGGGAAATT
Source organism: Hanleya hanleyi (assembly GCA_036873755.1). Classification (NCBI taxonomy): domain Eukaryota; kingdom Metazoa; phylum Mollusca; class Polyplacophora; order Lepidopleurida; family Hanleyidae; genus Hanleya; species Hanleya hanleyi. Next base: position 61,625 of record JAVTVY010014625.1, on the reverse strand, counting down.
AAATGCAAGATTCAAATTGACTTGACTCTTATGAGTTACCATCTCCCAGATTTTGGTGAAACATGCACATTGGAACAGTAAGTCTGTGCTGAAACTCAAAGTATGCACACCTTAAGCTTCAATCAAGCATTGCAAAGTGCATACAAAGTTTGAAATATATGTATGAAGGCAGTGTGACGTCACTGGACCTAACTATGATTGCAACAGACCACCATAGGATACCACGTTTTATTTGCAGTTTACTCTGTGTAATAAAATCGTAAAAAATTACAATAAATATTTTCACACACTGTTTGCAATGGTCTTTCATTTGAGGGAAACTTTACCTGAGGGTTTACGATCACTTTAATTTCCTGCTTTGATTCATCCTGACAGACTGATTGATGCTCGATTCCAGCCTTAACTTTTTGCTTCTTATTTTCCATCTCCTTGATATGGCCACAGTACGGAGACTGAGGGAATGATCAGACTGAGGGGATCTCTGACTAAGGGGATGAGGAGTAATCTGACTGAGGGGATGATCTGACTAAGGAGTAAAGAGAGGTTATCTGACTGCGGGATCTCTTACTGAGGGGATGATCTGACTGAGAGGATGATTTGACTGAGGGGATGATCTGACTGAGGGGATGATCTCGATCCGAGGGATAATCTGGACAGGTGATGATCTGCTGAGCAGTGATCTCGCCTGACCGGAGAAGTAAACTCCTGACCGAGGAGTGATCTGTGGTAATGGACCCAGTGTGGATCCTGGACTGAGATAACCCCGACAGGGTATGATCTGACTGAGGAGTGATCTGACTGAGGGATCTCTGACTGAAGAGTGATCTGACTGAGGGATCTCTGACTGAGGAGTGATCTGACTGGGGGATCTCTGACTGAGGGGATAATCTGATGGGATGATCTGACTGAGGGGATGATCCGACTGGGGGATCTCTGACTTAGGAGTGATCTGACTGAGGGAATGATCTGACTGATGGGATGATTTGACTGAGGGGCTGGTCAGACTGAGGGGATCTCTGTCTAAGGTGATGATCTGACTGAGGGAATGATCTGACTGAGGGGCTGATTTGACTGAGGGGATGATCTGACTGAGGGATCTCTGACAGAGGAGTGATCTGACTGAGGGGATGATCTGATGGGATGATCTGACTGAGGGGATGATCCGACTGGGGGATCTCTGACTTAGGAGTGATCTGACTGAGGGGATGATCTGACTGATGGGATGATTTGACTGATGGGATGATCAGACTGAGGGGATCTCTGTCTGAGGGGAATCTCTGACCGAGGGGATTATCTGACTGAGGGGATGATTAGATGATCGTCTGTCCATTAACAATTTCTTGTCCGATCCATATCTTGGTTACTATTTGATGGACAACTCTGAAACTTAAGTGAAAGATACTTAGTACCCTGTCAATGTGCACTGTCGATGTTTCCCACCGAGTTATGACCCTTTATCAGTCAATAAATTCTTGTCTGGACCACATCTCTGTTACTATTTGATGGACAACTTCGAAACTGACATGGAAAATACTGAGTAACTTGCAGATGTGCACTCTGTTTCATTATGCATTTTAATGAGTTATGATCCTTTATCCCGTCAGTCAGTATTTATTGTCAAAACCCGATATCTGTAACACTATTTGATGGACAACTTAGAAAAATGACATGGAAGATGCCTAGTACCTTGCTGACATGCACTGTCAGGCTTATTATGCCTTTCGATGATTTCCCACAGAGTTATGGCCCCTTAACCAGTCGGTTAAGATTTTTTTGTCCGCTGTTCATATCTCGGTTACCAGTCGATGGACACTTTCGAAACTTGCATACAAGATGCTTAGTACCTTGCAGATGTTCCATGTTGCAGGTTTCTTTGCCATTTCGATGATTTTCCATGGAGTTGTGGTCCTTTATCCAGTCCATCAATAATTTCTTGATCGGCCCATATCCTGGTTACTATTTGGTAGGCAACTTTGAAGCTATATGGAACATGCTTAGTATCTTGCGGATGTGCATTTTACAGTTCTGTTTCTCTTTGTAATCATTTGTGCCACATTTATTACACTTTATGATGATCAGATGATCTGATTGTGGGCTTATCAGACTGAGGGGAGATCTGACTGAGGGGAGGTCTCACTGAGGAGTGATCTGACTGACGGGATGATCTGACTGAGGGGATGATCTGACTGAGGAGTTATCTGAGGGGATGATCTGACTGAGGGGATGATCTGACTGAGGAGTTACCTGACTGAGGGGATGACCTGACAGTGAGGGGATGATCTGACTGAGGAGATTATCTGACTGAGGGGATGACCTGACTGAGGGGATGATCTGACTAAGGGGATGATCTGACTGAGGAGTTATCTGAGGGGATGATCTGACTGAGGAGTTACCTGACTGAGCGGATGATCTGACTGAGGGGATGATCTGAGTGAGAGGATGATCTGACTGAGGAGTTATCGGACAGTGAGGGGATGATCTGACTGAGGAGATGATCTGACTGAGGGGATGATCTGACTGAGGGGATGATCTGACAGTGAGGGATGATCTGACTGAGGAGTTATCTGAGGGGATGTTCTGACTGAGGGGATGATCTGACTGAGGGGATGATCTGACTGAGGGGATGATCTGACTGAGGGGATGATCTGACAGTGAGGGATGATCTGACTGAGGGGATGATCTGACAGTGAGGGGATGATCTGACTGAGGGGATGATCTGACTGAGGAGTTATCTGAGGGGATGATCTGACTGAGGGGATGATTTGACTGAGGAGTTACCTGACTGAGGGGATGATCTGACTGAGGAGTTACCTGACTGAGGGGATGATCTGACTGAGGGGATGATCTGACAGTGAGGGGATGATCTGACTGAGGAGTTATCTGACTGAGGGGATGATCTGACTGAGGAGTTACCTGACTGAGGGGATGATCTGACTGAGGGGATGATCTAACTGAGGAGTTATCTGACTGAGGGGATGATCTGACTGAGGGGATGATCTGACTGAAGAGTTATCTGACTGAGGTGATGATCTGACTGAGGGATGATCTGACTGAGGAGTTGTCTGACTGAGGGGATGATCTGACTGAGGGGGTGATCTGACTGAGGGGGATGATCTGACTGAGGGCTTATCAGACTGAGGGGAGATCTGACTGAGGGCTTAACAGACTGAGGGGATGATCTGACTGAGGAGTTATCTGACTGAAGGGATGATCTGACCGAGGGAATGATCTGACTGAGGGGATGATCTGACTGAGGGCTTATCAGACTGAGGGGATATCTGACTGAGGAGTTATCTGACTGAGGGGATGATCTGCCTGAGGAGATGATCTGACCGAGGGAATGATCTGACTGAGGGGATGGTCTGGCTGAGGGCTTAACAGACTGAGAGGAGATCTGACTGAGGAGTTAACAGACTGAGGGGATGATCTGACTGAGGACTTATCAGACTGAGGGGATGATCTGATTGAGGGATGATCTGATTTGAGGGATGATCTGACTGAGGGCTTATCAGACTCAGGGGAGATCAGACTCAGGGGAGATCCGACTGAGAGGATGGTCTGATTGAGGGGATGATCTGATTGAGGGATGATCTGACTGAGGGCTTATCAGACTCAGGGGAGATCTGACTGAGGGGATGATCTGACTGAGGGCTTATCAGACTGAGGGGATGATCTGACTGAGGGGATGATCTGACTGAGGAGTTATCTGACTGAAGGGATGATCTGACCGAGGGAATGATCTGACTGAGGGGATGATCTGACTGAGGGCTTATCAGACTGAGGGGATGATCTGAATGAGGGGATGATCTGACTGAGGAGTTGTCTGACTGAAGGGATGATCTGACCGAGGGAATGATCTGACTGAGGGGATGATCTGACTGAGGGCTTATCAGACTGAGGGGAGATCTGACTGAGGAGTTATGTGACTGAGGGGATGATCTGCCTGAGGAGATGATCTGACCGAGGGAATGATCTGACCGAGGGGATGATCTGACTGAGGGGTGATGTAACCGAGGGGTGATCCTGTTAAGGAATGTGAGGGGTTGTCTAACTGCTAAACAGAGTTGATCTGACTGAGGGGATGATTTAACTGAGGAATGATCTGACTGAAGTGTCATTTGACTGAGGGGATGATCTGACTGAGGAGTCATCTCACTGAGCGATGATCTAATGATGACTAAGGATTGACCTGACTGAGTGATGAACTTGCTGAAGGGCTCATCTGTCCAAGACATCTGATTAAGGTGATCTAATGGTGCGTGATCTGAGTGATGATCTGAGGGATCCGACTGATATTAGTGGTGAACTAACCTAGAGGTGATGTGAGGGGTGATTTGAGAGCTGATCTTACTGAGGGGTGATCTGACTGGTTTATCTGACTGAGTGATAAATGTGACTGAGTTGATCTGAATGAGGTGTGAATTTCATCTAGTTGATTCTCCATTGGACTGCATTGTATTTGGGTTATGGGCTATTAACTTTTATACCGGTACATGGAATTCCTTACTTTTTGTCTTGCAGTTTGTGGAATTATCGTGAAGGTGATTTTGAGAGTGATGACGAATTTGGAGATGAAGTGGACGAGGATGTGGAGGATGAGGAGATGACAGAGGACAGCCATGATAGTGGTAATTACAGTGAATCGGCCACGCCACAGTCAGACATGTCTGTGGTTAGCCCATTCCCAGAACCTGATCACTGCTATTCGACGGGACCAGCCACAAGCTCCAAGATTCCCTCCACTAGCGGAGGATTATTAGCCAGTTTACTGAAGGAGAAATGGCCACAGCCCCACCATTCCCCCATCTCCAGCACATCTCTGAACATCAACAATAACTTTACTGGCTCAAGTGTGATCGTGAATTCGCCACCTTTGCCCGCATCCACCATTCTTCCTTTCCGTCTGCAGGACCACCTCATACCCGTATCAACCACAGCCATTTGTGAGAGTACAGGTGCCAACTCCCCAATGCAGACCGATGTCAACCCTGAAGGTCAGTACGGCCTCACTTCATCCAGCCTTGGAAGGCAGTACAGTCCCACTTCAGCCAACCCTGGAGGGCAGTACAGTCCCACTTCAGCCACCCCTGGAGGACATTTCGGTCCCACTGGTCTTGATGAAAACTCATCTCCATACGATCTTGCTGCACTTGAGCCAGAGCCAGCAGACTCGGGGAATTTACCATTGCTTTCTAGCTTGGATCCGGAAGTTGAGCCCGGTGTGCAGGAGAATGACCTTGATATCGAGGCTGGACTCTCGGGGGTGGATCTCACAGGCCTCTATCTGGATCCCGTTCAACTCTATGATTTCCCGTCTGGTGAGCAGCCAATGTTGATGCTGCTTAATGACCCACACGGGGGACCAGATAACTTGGGAGAATTTGTATAAGGGATTTTACTCAAGTCCTTACATGTGAACCCTTGCTTCATGCAAAATGTTCAGCATTTGTTTTCTCCCTTGACTGATACAACAGTTATCTCCCTTGAATATATTTAAGCTGTGGGGTTACATTTAGATATGTACATGAAAGCTGTTATCTATTGAAACTGTTAGTGGGATTTGTGGCATGGCTTTAGCCCATATTGTATATATGTACTGAATGCCAGCAATGATCATGTCGATATATGAATTAATGCATGAAGTGTGAATTGACATGATGGGGAGAGGTGGGGGAGGGTGGGGTGTTACACTGAAGATCTGACCCAAAACAGAAAATTGTATGCAGGAAAAATAGCACCAAATGTTACTGTTTCAGTACATTCCTACCAAAGTACTGAAATACTACTGAAATATAAATTGCTACAGTACTGTTATATAACAGAACTGTTTCAGCGCTGTTATATTTCAGTACTGTTTCAGTACTTTGGTAGAAATGTTCTGAAACAGTACTGATGCTATTTTTGCCGTGTACACTGAATTATTATCGTTTTACTTTTTTAAAGTTTTCCGTGGAAGACATCTTTCTACTTAATTTGCTAGATTTATACTTATCAGAGCTAAATTGGTCTGAAAATTACGGTTATTCCTCAGAGTGCTTCAGTGTTCTTGTTATATGGGTTACAACTCTATGTCATAAACACTTTGCAGAAATTAGTTATTTCTCTTTTTTTGTTGAAAAATAATACTTAACAGTATTTTCAAGTAAATGGTATGATCAGCCATTTCTTTGAACACTTCTTGTGTATAGATCTTTTGTAAGTCGTTTTTGTCTTGAGTATATGGTATTGGTGCTCAGTCAGCAGGATCTGGGATGAATTCTTTCAAGCCAATGATTCAAGCTATAGACCTATTCATACCGAAAATAGCCGAAAGACGTGACAACGTGAAAAGCTGTCAACGGAAACTTCCGATTGCACGCTGGATTCGACCAATGAAATAACCAGTTGCTGGTGGGCTGTAAAAAATGCTGCGACGTACCTCTGCCTGGAGATCACAACCGGAAATGACACTATTTCTTGAAATTATTGCTGATAAAAGATCATAAATTAAATACCTCTGTTATGGCAGAGACAAATCTGCACACAGAAAACGATGAGGTGAGCCGACTTGTCAACCCACCAGCATGTTCTTGCGCCATGTGACTTGCTTCTCCGAATGGACACAAAATTCACCGAATCCGTGGTGAAGAGGTCTATAAAGTCTTCAAGGTAAAACCCGAAAGATAATTACTGCCAAATAATATCATGTACAGTATATAATACCGGCACTGGGCTATTTAGCAAGATGCCAATTGATTTGTATTATATCTTTTCTCTATTAATACAGATATGGTTAAGAAGTGTCCAGAAGTGTCTTTGAAGTAACTTTGAAGTAACTTTAAAGTGTGGCCATATTTTAACCTTGAAGTGCTACGCTCAGAGTCAGAAGTGTGCTTGCAGTGTGGGTATTGTTTTGTGGCAATGCCATATAAGGGCATTGAAGTCACAATGAAGTCACTTGGAAGTACTTTTGAAGTGTGCCTCAAATATGTTAATAAGGTACTGCAAAGGCACTTCATCCACCCTTCCACAGAAGGGTAACCTTCAAATGCACTTATTAAGTGCTCTTGAAGTACCTAATTAGAATATATGAGGCAATTCAATGGCCTTATATGGCAAGGCACTTCATCCACACTTCTATACAGAAGGATACCTTTCATATGCACTTCTGAAGTGCTCTTCAAGTACCTTATTATTATCATAGCAAATTCGTGTAATGAAAGGTATGTATATATAGCCACGAGATATTTATTTTCCCAGAATAGAAGACACAAATATATATTTGAGCACAGAACGTTTTATTTAGAGAAAGCATGGGGAGTGGGACAAAACAGTATGTCATAAAATATTTACAATAAACCTGGTGGTTCTTAACAAGAAACGTGTAGTTTATATAACCGCTAGCACAAATCCTTGAGACAACATACAACATAGTACTATGTATGTATTTACATGCAGTCTTTGGTATGAGAATTTATTATTATTATTCAAGGGTGACAGTCTTCTTATCCAACTTGAACTTGAAGCAGCAGATAGTTTGCTTTAGTTGCCCGGAGGTCCACTTGGATATAATCCAACCTTTGCTGAAACCCACTAGTCTGAATTGTGGACTTCTTGTCCTGTTGCGAGAAATACATGCATATAATTAAAATCTGATCAGTTGTATATATGGTTCCGTATGACATGCAATCCAGTTCTTCTTTTTTTTTAATACACTCAGGATGATTGAATAGGTTGACTACCATAAAGGGTAAAGAATGAAACACATCCGTACGATTTACTAAAGATTGGTAAAGATGTCTATTATCCTTTCTTTAGTACTCCATAATATACAACAAGGGAGATAAACAGTGTGTGTGACGTTCTAACCAATATACACTATGAAGATATCAACCACACATCAACCATACCTAGGTGTGCAAATTAAAGTTCCTGTCAGTCGAGTGGCTGCTTGAAGTGAGCCGAGTTCCTTGTAGCAGCTGTATTCTGGAATATTAAAGTATATACAATGTAAGAAGCCATTAGAATTGAAGTGAAACAATCATGTGAATTTTTATAGTGTTTCTTTGTTAATTTCTGGTTCAGCTAAATCTCCATACAGGTTTTTAAATGACAAATAAATGCTTATAAACTATAAATTGTATTAAAAAAATTTTGAAATGAAATGTTCTCATTTCTCAAGATGTGGGTAGGAATGTACAATTGAAAGTCTAATCATAGCATGATTATACTTTTTCTGATTACAGCTAAAACAGGTTATGCTAACATTTTATTATCAATATATTTTAAAACATATTTCTTTACCATTTTATCAACAATTTAGTATGGAAATATTCTCTAATCTTGTGGAAGGAACAAAAGTCAATAAATTTTATAAATCAATAAACAGTTCAAAACAACAAGATAATTTATTTAGAACTATCATCCCCCAGCCAATTAAATTCCCCTGTTTTGACATGAACAGGAAGTATATACAAGCAGTTTGGTGATAAAAAATATCTCACCCTCAGGGGATTTCCTCCAGGGGTGCATGCCAATCTTCATATGAGGTCCCCACGCCTGGGGTTTCCAAGCTGACAATTCACACACTCATAACAATGCACTGCCTTGATGAACCTGGGTAGATCTGAAAGTGATAGTGAGACAGAGATATTTCTTTGTGAAAGCCATGCTATATGACCCATTAAATTTGACTGCAATTATAAGGTGAAGTACATTTCAGTTCAGTTCTTTGCTTATTAAGTTTTGAAAAAAGAAGAATTATAGTTATATTTATAATTTACTTACGATATCACTAGCTGCACTCCTCACCATCTGCAATACAGTTCTTCAAACCTCCATACTTCTAGCTTAAACATGAACAAATCCACCTGACTTTTGCACTTAGGTCAGCCATTGTTGTTGTTGTTGATGGTGGCTCCCCTGGTGGTCAATTAAATTTCCAAGGGCAGATAACTCCACCCATTTTGATGAGACATTTAAAAGGAAAGACTATCAGAAACAAAAATTATATAAATATTATATTTAAACAATTGATAATAATGAAGAGGATAATATAAAGTATTCTTTAATGGGCATTTTATCTTGCTGACATTATGTTAGAACTGATTCTTTTAAAAATATTTTCCCATTTTGTCCAATTTTGCTATAAAATCATGGATTTGGACTGATTATAAAATCTGAATTCAACAAGATTTAATCATCTAATATGATACTATTTTGATAACACTAATATGTGAGAGACTGATATTATTAATATATTTATTTTATTCAAATAGGAACCCATGGCACAGATCACTGTCAAAGATCCAAAAATGTGTTCACAGTTCTGAGTAATATGTCAGTAACCACATGTGAATATTTTACACAGTTGCAGATATTTTGAACTGTGAAGTACAAATCTGATGTTTAATGGTTTCATGGAAATGAGATTTGATGTCACTGAGTGAAATCAAATCAGCCAACTTTAAGCTGGGATATTCCCAGAGGTAATTAAGATCATTGAAACTTGTATGCATGTAGTTCTATAACTACAATAATGTTATGTAATGTTATAATGTTACTGTAAAAGTTTGTGGGAAAATTCCAATAATCTAGAAATCCTATTGGATTGAATCTTATTGGATTTTTCAGAATCTTATAGGATTTTTTAGAATCTCATAGGATTTTTTCAGAATCTTATAGGATTTTTCACAATCATATAGGAATTTTCAGAATCTCATAGGATCCTATAAGATATTTTTTTCAAGGGGAAGTCCCCCAAGTGATGCTATAAAACTGACAAAGTCCAGGAAGTGTCTTTGAGGAGTACATTAGATTATGCTGAACAATAACTAAGTCTCAGAAGTGTCCCTGAAGTCCCCCAAGTTTTGCTGAAGAACTGACAAAGTCCATGAAGTGTCTTTGAGGAGTACCTTGGATTATGCTGAACAATAACCAAGTCTCAGAAGTGTCTCTGAAGTCCCTCATTTTTATACGCCCGCCCAAAAGGCGGTCGTATTATGTGATGGCGGTTTCCGTCCGTCTGTCCGTCTGTCCGGTTCTCGTGTCCGGTCTATATCTGGGACAGTTTCCTATCCACAGCTCCAATTTTTGGTGAGTGGATACCCTACGGGGAGACGATGTGTCGCGTACCAAAATGAAGATCGAGGTCAATGGTCAAAGGTCACTGGCCTAAAAAACAGGAAATCGTGTCCGGTCTATATCTGTGAATGTTTTTTATCCACAGTTGCAATTTTTTGTGAGTGAATACGCTAGGTGGAGACGATGTGTCGCATACCAAAATTGAGGTCGAGGTCAGAGGTCAAAGGTCACTGTTGCCTAAAATCAGGAAATCATTGATCGTTGACAGTTTTCTATCTACAGTTCTAATATTTGGTGAGTGGATGCCCTTGGGGGGGACGATGTGTTGCATACTAAATGTAGGTCAAGGTCAGAGGTCAAAGGTCAGTGTGACTGAAAAATCAGGAAATCATTAAAAATTTCTAATTTTTTTGTGAGTGAATTCAAATAGGGGGAATAAAGTGTCGCATACCAAAATGTAGGTCAAGGTCAAAGGTCACTGTGACCCCAAAATCGGAATTATTAAAAATAACATTTCTTTGTGTCAGTAGATATATTAGGGGGACAAGATGTGTCACATATCAAAATGTAGGCCGGTTCTCGTCAGATCACCGAAGTTAAGCAGCGTTGAGCTCGGTCAATACTTGGATGGATGACCGGATGCTGTACTACTACTGGCTGGGCTGATCAGTGTCCAGCATAATAGAAACTGTGGACACTCTCGTGTTCCGGCACATGTAGGCACCGTCGTGATATGACTGAAAAAATGTTGAAAGCGACGTTAAATCGTACTCACTCACTCAAAATGTAGGTCAATGTCAAAGGTCAAGGTCACTGTGACCCCAAAATTGTGAAATTGTTAAAAATTGTCAGTAGATACATTAGGGGGACATGTTTCACATACCAAAATGTAGGTCAAGGCCGAATGTCAAGGTCACTGTGCCCCCAAAATCATGAAATTCATAAAAATCATGTTTTTTTTTGTGTCCATGGATACATTGAGGGAAGACGATGTGTCGTGTACCAAAATTTAGGTCAAGGTCAAAGGTCAATGTCACTGTGACCCCAAAATCAGGAAATCATTAAAAGTCACATTTTCATAAGCCTGTCGAAGACGAGGTCATGTACTGCGATGTGGGTTCTGTCCATTTGTTCGTTAACATTTGTTGTCCATGCGATATCTCTAGTTTCAAGGTATGGATTGGTACCAAACTTTGAGTACCATATACCTTACTCGCATGGCAAGAGGAGCCATACATCAATTTGTCAAAGATCAAGGTCGCAGTCCCCCCCAAAACTGAATCAAGTTTAGCTAACTGTATGTGTTAGGTTCAGAATTCTCTCCCCTACATGTATATGGCATTTGTCCTGTGGAGTTGCTTGCTGTGTTTGAAACAGCTACATTTAGTTAAACTGTTTAGTTACATTTAGTTAACTGCTAAAAACCATACATTTACTAATTTATCGTGGGGAGGGGTCCTTTATGACCTTCATATCTGTTTTAATATTAACTCAAAAACAAAGGTTTACTTCATCACTTTCTTCTTCCTTTGTGAAAAATTTTCTCGTCTGAAAGAAATCCATTTGCAGGAAAACTATTTTCTTGTGTTTGACTATTGTCGATTTCAGTGTGGGATATGTGAGCTCTCGGCTCTTTCTCCAAGGTCAACTAGTTACCAAGAGTTAAGCTCGTTTTAGTTTATCATTCAATATAAGATGTGATATATGTTACATTCTCAGAAGCACAAAATTGAAGACCTTTCTCTGGATTGCCAGCTACCAATTGGAATCAAGGCTATTAAACAACCTTGAAATTTGGACCAATGTAATTCCAGATATACGGGCGTATATTGAAGCCCCTTGGGCTCTTGTTTGCTATGAAATTGACAAAGCCCATGAAGTGTCTTTGAGGAGTCCCTTGGCTACTGCTTTTTTCTAATGAAGTATACCTATGAAGTGTGCCAGTATTTTTCTCTGTTGTTGAAGTGCCTTTTCAGTGTACACTTCAGAGGCACTTCTAGGCACACTTCACATGAAGTGTGACACTTCTGGACAGTAAGGGGACAAATCAAGTTGACATGGTTCAGATAGTCATATATTTCTTCATTGTTTCGATGATTTTAGAAGGTGAACAAATTTATTTGTCCCCAAAATTGGGGGTGATTGATTTTTGATCGGGGGATTGAATTATTGGAGGGATTATTGTACATGATCATATGTATTATTAATGAGATGAAACTTTTTAGAGCTCTTGTTTATACCTATTGTTTTCTCCATTTTTTGGTGTTTTTAGAAATCGTATATATTTCTAATAATGTTGATTGCTATATCATTTAGAAAGTGCTATATATTCTTGAAGACATGGAAGAGAGGTGAAATATATGTATATACAATGTAATTGGCATTTCATCTGCTAAAGAAACCTATGACATTGATAACTGCACAATTTTACATGTGTCCTTAAATCCTGTAACAATGTTGTAGAAAGATACTTTCTGTAGAAAGATACGTTCAAGTAAATTATTCACGTGGAGTGAACTTCTGTGCAAGGGCATGTTTCATATTGATAAAGGTGAAGAGAGCCAACAGGCAATGTGAAATAACAACCAGACATGTGATAATGGCCGACTTTGAAATAAGAGTAAAAATATTACGATGATGATTACGTAAATGTAATACCATGCTAGACAAAATATAGTTTGTTTGTGGTAAGAAGGGCTCTCGATATTTTGAAAAAATGTTGGCACAGTCGGTCACATTTTTTTTTTTTTTTTTTTTTTAGTTTTATTTCCCCGTTTATTTTTATACGCCCGCCAAAAGGCGGACGTATTATGTGATGGCGGTTTCCGTCCGTCCATCCGTCCGTCCGTCCGGGCGTCCCTCGTGTCCGGTCTATATCTGGGACAGTTTTCTGCCTGCAGTTCTAATTTTTGGTGAGTGGATACCGTACGGGGAGACGATGTGTCGCATACCAAAATGAAGATCAAGGTCAGAGGTCAAAGGTCACTGGCCTAAAAACCAGGAAATCACTGAAGTGTTCGTGTCCGGTCTATATCTGTGAACGTTTTTTATCCACAGTTGCAATTTTTTGTGAGTGGATACGCTAGGTGAAGACGATGTGTCGCGTACCAAAATTTAGGTCGAGGTCAGAGGTCAAAGGTCACTGTTGCCTAAAATCAGGAAACCATTGATCATTGACAGTTTTCTATCTACAGTTCTAATTTTTGGTGAGTGGATGCCCTAGGGGGAACGATGTGTTGCATACGAAATGTAGGTCGAGGTCAGAGGTCAAAGGTCAGTGTGACGGAAAAATCAGGAAATCATTAAAAATTACTAATTTTTTGTGAGTGGATTCAATAGGGGGAAATGAGGTGTCGCATACCAAAATATAGGTCAAGGTCGAAGGTCAAAGGTCACTGTGACCCAAAAATCAGGAAATTATTAAAAATAACATTTCTTTGTGTGAGTAGATACATTAGGGGGACACGATGTGTCACATACCAAAATGTAGGTCAAGGTCAAAGGTCAAGGTCACTGTGACCCCAAAATCGTGAAATTGTTAAAAATCATGATTTTTTGTGTCCATTGAGAAATTACGGGGAGATGGTTTGTCATGTACCAAAATTTAGGTCAAGGTCAATAGTCAAGGTCACTGTGACTCCAGAATCAAGAAATCTTTGAAAATTACTTTGTTTTGTGTCCGTAGATTCATTAGGGGGACATGATGTGTCACATTCCAAATTGTAGGTCTAGGCTGAACGTCAAGGTCACGGTGACCCCCAAAATCCTGAAATTCATACAAAATCATGATTTTTTTGTGTCCATTGATACATTGACGGAAGACGAAGTGTCGTGTACCAAAATTTAGGTCAAGGTCAAAGGTCAAGGTAACTGTGACCCCAAAATCAGGAAATGACATTTTCATATGCCTGTCGAAGACGAGGTCATGTAATGCGATGTTGCGTTCTGTCCATTCATCCATTAACATTTGTTGTCCATGTGATATCTCTAGTCTCAAGGTATGGAATGGTATCAAACTTTGAGTACACCTTGCTCACATGGCAAAGAGGAGCCATACATTCAATTTGTCCAAGGTCAAGGTCACAGTCCTTCAAAACTGAATCAAGTTTAGCTGACCATATGTGTTAGGTTGGCATATTCAGAGTTCTCTCCCCTACATATATATGGCATTCATCCTGTGGAGTTTTCTCCCATATTTGAAACAGCTACATTTAGTTAAAGAGGTAGTAGCATCATTTATAAAATATTCAGCAAATAACATATTTCGATAAAAGCTATTTAGTAGTGGAGATCAACTACATATGTATGATGAATGTTTTTCTGTGACCTCATTTTTTTATATCACGGGAATTGAAATCACACTTCTGACATTCTCTGAAAAACGTGACAGCACCTGCACCTGGCTCCAGTGCCTGAGATGACGTCACAAAACGCGCTTTGGCATTCTGGGCATGATGCTTTGCAACATCATACTCGATTTTAGAACTTTAATTACACTATGACGGCTTCTAAAGTGACGTCATGGACACCTGGTCACGTTATTCGACGTCATCTCAGTCATTTCCCATTTTAATGTTGTTCACTAGACTGAATTGAAGAATCTGACAATATTGACAATATTCACGACTTGAAAATCTTTTGGCAAATGTTGTAAGAGACCATGCTGTTCAGTTTACCCAAACAATTGAAATCACGCTACTACCTCTTTAAACTATTGTGAAATAAAAACCATACATTTAAAGGGGAGAGGGGTCCTTTATGAACTTCATACCTCTTTATTAACTCAAGAACAAAGGTTTACTTCATCACTTTCTTCTTCCTTCATGAAAAATTATCTCATCTGAAAGGAATCCATTTGCAGGAAAACTACTATTTTCGTGTTTGACTGTTGTCGATTTCAGTGTGGGATATGTGAGCTCTCTGGTCTTGCTTCAAGGTCAACTAGTTGCCAAGAGTTAAGCTCGTTTTAGTTTACCATTCAATATACGATGTTAAATATGTTACATTCTCAGAAGCACAAAATTGTAGGCTAGCTCCCAATTGGAATCAAGGCTATCCAACAACCTTGAAATTTGGACCAATGTAATTCCAGATACACGGGCGTATATTAAAGCCCCTTGGGCTCTTGTTTCCCCTTGTTTGCATCCAGCGATGTGCACATCAACTTGCCAAATCACAAAGCAGTCATTTTAATAAGTCGAACAGGAATCCTGTCCACGGTAGGCTGCCCCTATAAACACTGCAAATTTTGCAGCTCAAAAGCTGCAGTTGAACTGACAGTTAATCAGGTAGACAAATGTACGGTAGAAAATGTAGATTTATTTTACGTTTATAACTGCAAATTGAGTGCCATTCTTTCCACCTGAAAAACTGGCAGACTTTTCCGAACATGCCAAACAGATGCAGAACTGGTTTGTGGCAGACCTTGTTCCTGGGGGACTTCGTGCTTTGCTATTAATATAGCCAGCCTATATCATATCAACCTGCTCTCTGGGATTTTACGCAGACGGAACTGAAGCTGGGCAGTTAGATATCATACAGCTGCAGGAGGAACTTTGCGCATGGCTGTGGGAATGAGGTTAATTCTCCAGCTCATGAAGGTGAGCTGAAAAGCTTTCCAATGTTCTGTTAAAATGTCATAAAACAAGAACTTCTATAGTTGTTACAAATATGTGTGGTAATAGTTCTGTGGGTTATTGTTTTATTTTTGGTAGGCCTATACGAGAAGTCAAAACTTATACCACCAGAAAACGAGAGCCAGAACTTTTAAAAATGTCATGGCTTGCCTCCTGTTGTTTTTGGAATGTCATGACGTTATAGTGGTCCTCGCTCATTCATCCGATGTAGCATTCCGTCACATTTAAATAAAACTTGAATGAAGGAGACCGCTAGAACGTCATAACGTTCTGCAAACCAAGAGAGACAAGCGATGCAAGTTTTCAAGACTGATTTATAACAGGATAACTTAAATATTGTTATTAGTACAATTTTGCAAAATATATTTGCCCCAAAGACGTATAGAAGTTATGTCACATAAGACAAGATGTATATGAGCAGCATTTTAGATAAAATTAAAAGCTTTACAGTTCACCATTAACAGTTACGATCATTCTGCGGGTCAGTCACATTAGCACAGACAAACTATATTTTTAATTTTGGCCTGATATTAATATTACATACTTGAAATGTTCTTGTACATGTATGTTAACCATTCCACATGTACTCTGGCTGTACAATTCCTGGTTTTGTTAAGTATTAAAATACACAAACTTCAGAGCCATACCCAGGTATCTATATTTAATGCACAGTCTGAATTATCCTATTGAGGATTCTATTTTTGTGACATTGTTGTTAATGACATTGAACTGTTTTCAGCCAATTAATTACCGTCTTTTGTATGGTAATATATTTTTTGTTAATAGAATATAGTCCTGTGTTGTCTACATTATCACTGTACATTGTAAAGCTATGATTCTGTCTGCAGTCAGTGCCTCTCTTGGACTATTTCAAGATTCATTTGACTGATATTAAGAAAATTTGCCTTTACATCATGATAAATGTCTGTGCTTGTTGTCTACACGCCCTGTGTCCTGTGTTGTCTACATTATAATTGTACAGGTAATGTTGCTCGAGGATTATCAACTGCATCAGCTATGACTCTGATATTTCGATTGACATTAAAATGTTTTTCCTCTATATTATGACAAATTCACATGTCTGTTTTCTGATGTATTTCATTGTATACATATGTATAAAGATGATGATGCAGTGGCGGGTGGTTCGGTGGGTTCAGGTTCCTGTTGCTTCAATGCGTTTTGCTGAGAAGCAGCATGAACTTGTTAATGTGATGTCTAGCACTGTAATATCACTTGTCTTTATTGCACCATGTAAGCGTCCTGTCCGTGTCTTGTGTGCTGTCCGCAGTGTTTTATAGGGTGGATGGATGGTGGATGGTTCCATGCTGCTTCAAAGATTTCTTCTTTGAAGTAGCAGGAACACAACTGTGCTGGGTGGTGCTTAGTTGGTTCGTCGTGATATAGCTGAAATATTGTTGAAAGCGACGTTAAATTCTATTCACTCAAACACGGTCCGTCTTCCAACGAAACTGTGGTGCGCACCCCATGGTTACATCCATCATATTCATATGCCAACAAGGTCTTCATGTCCTCATATGTTGGATCATTCGTCACAAACAAAAAAGAACAAAATGAAATGCTTTTTTTTGCGTTTTTATCAGTAAGAGAATGGTTATAAGTTGTCCGGATGAGAGAGATAAACTGATACATATAGTTTATCACTACCAGTGGTGTCAATTATGCGTCTTGACACCTTAAAAAGCTGTACGATGCCCTTCCTATGCGCAACAATGAGTTGAGTCCCGGAATGCAGACTAGAATACAGGAGGATACGTTGGGATGCGCCCAGTAAACACTCACCCCAGGCTGGGGATCATCCAAGGGTCACTAGATGCCAATCTCCCATGTTGACTGAACTGAAGGCTAGTCTGAGGCAGAGGATAAAGCAGGCAAAATATCGACTTACGATCAGAGTGAACCATGGAAATATTGTTCACTTTGAACATTGTGCGGCCCTAAACTACCGGCCCGACGCCCAAAAGAGCCATTACTTGGCCGTCTCTTTACAGGTATTGACGAGCCTGTGGACTAAACCAGAAAATATGAACTATGGTAGGCTGAAAGAGGACATAGAAAATAATTTGTGCCATTGACCTGTACAATTCCATGCTCAATGCCGACGGAAGGCAGAAGGACTGCAGGAACTCGCTCAGGCCCTGCCACGAATTGTTTCATTTGCATACTCGGGTCCCTGACGCTGGGGACGAGTTGCAAGACAACCTGACGTGTGATCAGTTCTTGGCCATATGCGATGGTCTCCGATTCCGAGTTTGGCAAGTCCACCCTAAGAGACTCGATGAGACCGTGCATGCTGCTGTAGAGATAGAACGCTTTAGGGCGTCACAACTCCGGAAGTCGCAACATTCCTGAAGGTCTCGACGTTGGTGGATTCTTCCACTTAGCTACTGAGAAAGACGGCACAGATGAATCCTTTTAGATTATGAGAGAATCCATGCCTGGTCGGAACCAGAGGAGACTTGGTTGGAGACGCCGAGGGCATCCACCAGCACAGCTTATTTGTACATCCAATCGTCTTCAATTCGTGAAGCAGGCATGTATCAGCACGTATCGGTGCCATCAAAGTCAGTTATAACGACACTGGGGCCTCCGTGTTGAACTTGATAAACCATGTACTCCGACCTCTTTACCCGAGACAGCTGTGACCTGGACCATACGTGTTTAGTCCAACATCTTGTGAAGAGGGGCAGCATTCCACTGAGTCGCCCAAAGATACAAAACCATGACGAAATTGACCAGCAGGTAGACGACATACTACAAAGTGGTGTAATAAAACCATCTACAGGCCCGTGGTCCGCAGAAGTTGTTTTAGTAAAGATTAAAGATGGGGAAAACGAGGTCTTGTGTTGGACCTTGAATAAAGTAACTGAAAAGGACGCCTACCCACTTCTCCGCATCGATGAATGATTGGACGCTTTGGATGGAGCTGGATGTTGCAGCACGCTAGACGTGATGGCCAGGATGACAGTTGCAAGGCATTTTTCCACCCGAAAGGGTCTCCTCTCATTCCAGGTGATCCCGTTTGGGCTTCAAAATGCCCCAGAACATTTGAAAGACGTTTGCAAGCCATCATTAAGAAATTGACATAATTAACCACGAATCCTGAATGATCCAGAGATGCGCAACGCTGTACCAAACTTTTTTAAGGAAGTTGGTCACTCACTATTTCTCATGTTGTATTTTTTCATCTACGGTAGTAGATACATTATATAGGCATGAATTTCCCCTAGCAAAAGTTTAAAGATCTCCTTCCGCCGTCCGACCAACGTACACATCCTAAAGAAAGAGTTCTTGAGCTCATCCTTGATAGCGACTATATTTCATGTTTTTCGTGATATTATTTGTCAGTCTTGGGTTTGTTACTTTGATAATATATATGTTACAATACTCGAGTACATCTTAAAATGTTGTGTTTTACTTGTTGCAGTGTCTAAGTTCGCGCGTAAGGGGGCAGGGAGGTTGTCATCGAGTGATTTGACTTCACCAATGCTGCGAACCTATTCTTTTTTCAGGCGGCGTCTTAGTTCAATAGAAACGCTATATAGTGCATTATTTTAATCACTAACTTAATCTCCCTCTCTTGTTTGTAATGTTTTCATCAAATTATTCTTGACAAACCGTGTTGCTAGACATGTTAATTTTATGCATTGGTGCCAAAATCGAGCGCCTCGTTTTCTAGTGGTTTTGTTTTGCTCTCCGAGACAACAGCTTAGTTTGTAGCCCCGCAGTCGTGTACGCTGATTACAATACAGTCTCTCCCCTTTCAATGCTGAATTAAGCTACACTCTGTAGATTTCTATGGACGGGTCAGGGGCACGGTTCCATGTCTAGACAGACTGCAGGTCAGTCTAAAATAGTGAGATCAGCAGGGAGACGGGGTGTGTTTGTGGCGAAAGTTTTTTTCTAAATCTGGGGTCTGATTCTTCAATGAAATAGATATGCATTGCACTGAAAGCGTAATAATGTTTCATTAATGTAGAAAGTATAAAGAGTGTCGTTTATTCGAGCAGAAGATCCCGAGAGAAGCAATGTCTTTTGTTGAAAGATATCTTCCACAACCTGTTGCCCCCTTCCCCCAAGTATTTGGGTCATAGCATATTATTAGGCTCTACTGATAAGCTGACCAGTTGTCCATGTGCTATCCTTTTGACGTTAGATGCAGACTTTCAGAAATACCACTGCGCAGGAGAATGGCAATTGCTGGGGTTTACGTGGAGTACGATACTATAAATATCTGGCACATTATCTTCTGTGTACTGTATGAAAACATGGGGTATATAAGATATTTAGTGATAATTAATTGATTCAAAATTACTACTTAGTTCACTCTGGGACGAATATCTATACTCGTCCCAAGTTCACTATTTCAGGTTACCATGCTATTCATAATACAATAATACATAATGCTACTTTTAATTCCCCTATATCGTAGCCCTCACCATTCTCCAGAGCACTCTCCGCATATGCGATCGCCTGTGTTATATTATTGCGACGATTAGGCTGTATTACTGTCAGTTAATTTAGGTATTAACCGAAGCAGGGCCCAATGATAGGCTATTGTGACGATGAGCAATCGCCAGCGGAAGAATAGCCTTCATGCTGGAGAGCGACAGACATCCAATTGAAGACCTGCAGATTGGCTTTCAGTTCATGGAAAAGTGCATTTGTGCCGACTGTTGTCTCCCAATAATGCAAGCAGACAAACACATCAGAAGCTGTCTCTCTTATTAAAACCAAATATATTCGCAAGAATAGGCAGTTCAAGGAGACGTATTTTACCATCGACCCAATTTTTTTTATTGACAACAACAACAACGTCACGTTGCGACCAACGGCAAAAAAGTGCCGTCGCTAAGTGATTTTACCGTTTGCTGTGGTTAATTGTGAGGGCTGTTCATGTAGGGTTTTTAACCCATCACCAGTACGGTAATTCCTCTAATAATTCAACCACCCTATTAGAATTCAATCACCCCCATTTTTGTGGACAAAATTGAATCAGTTGTTCTAATAACTTTGATTCCCTTCTAAACTCAGTAAAATTACTAAGAAAGAATTATTTGCATGATTTTGGACCATTTTGTCAACTTCCGGTTCCAATAAATTTGATCACCCCTTGATTTATTGGTGGAAAAGTTCACTTTCTGTGATTGAATTATTAATGTATTTTGAAGTTGCTGAAAAAAGAGTGAGTGAGTGAGTGAATAGGATTTAACTTCATTTTCAGAAAATGTTCCGCCATATCACGGTGGCAAAAGAGAGGGTGAAGAGCAGGAAAAACTACTTGTAACAGAACAGATATAATGTTACCCTGTTTAACAGTTCCATCTCTTCTCTGCATGATGGTCTAGCTGTCAATGTGTATCAGTGGTCGAAATATTCAAAATAATCTACGTTGAAGTATTCAGAATTCTGGATCGAACAGAAACGAAGGGGGAATTTCTTTAGTTGTTGCATTTTTATTGACCAGTGAAATTTGACTGACAAATATGCCGTCCTCATTGATCTCAAAGTTTTGAATTGGTGACTGGCTGGTCTTTCTTCAGGTACATAAGAAGTAATATGTAGCACTTAACTCCTCTGCAAGGGCGTCGGAAGCAGTACGGCAGTTACCGTACCAATTTGGCGCAAAATGAACTTGTGCAATGAATTAACACTCCACTGCCTATAATAATTATATCGGCTACGAATATGTCTAGCTTACTTTACTTCACATATATTTTTCTAATTCAGCATCGCAGAAAACCACCATTGATTGCGTTTTCATGGTAAAAGGATTACGAAAGAACTAAAAATACACTTCATTGTAGAGTGATTTTATTCACCAGAAATCGCTCTGAATGCGTCTCCGGGGATCTAGACCCCAGGAGCTTCCGGGGTCCAGGCTGTCTCTCAACACTCGCCTGAAGTGCTATTATAGTAGCCCCCCTGCTATTATAGTAGCCGTACCACTTCCAATTTGCTTCCGACGCCCCTGCTCTGAGATGGTTCAATCATATTTTATTACCAGGAAACCATGACAATATTTCATTGAAATAAAGGAAATAAAGAAATCATTATAGACATATTACATACCCGGTGGGTCTATCCTTTATGAACCTTTAAATGACACTAATACCCATCTCCCATCAAAGTCGCCGCCTTTGAATATACCCTACATGATATCACCCTCGACACCAGGAGGGCAGGTCTAATAAGACTGAGTTTCCAGGGTGTAAAATCGTTGTTTAGAAAAGTTTTACAATTTGGTTATCAGGGTAATCTAATGGTTAATACAAAAGACTTATACTTGTTACATTAATTAGCATATGTATGGTACATTGCTTTGCTAATTATACATGTACTGGTATGGTATCTGATCTGATCCCTCTGTCTGGTTAGTCAAGATACATAATGTATGGTCAGTTGAATCCTGTAATTAGGCAAAAAAAAAAAATTGTTTCTGATCACCTCACACTTTTTTCTGCTGTATTATCTCCCTTGACTGATATGAGAATTACCAACCTTTGAGTTGTCTGTAATGCAATGTTATTATGGTCATGTCTGAGATTAGGTAAAACCCCACTTGTGTAGAACCAAACAGGAAAATGGCGGATCTTGAAAACCACATTTTCCAGAGAAAAGTCTTGAAAGTAATGGAATTTCGTGTCTGGTTGAATTTTGTTGCAAGTCATGGAAAACTGGAATGGAATTCGAAAATGTTAGGCAGGTCAACATTTGACAGGTTTTTTATATTTTTTTACTGATTTTTTTATATATTTTTTTTTAACCCTGGACGTAACACTGGGCATTTATTAGTCAATGACCCTGTTTCACGAAACTTTGCCCCTGATTGACTGGTAGCATTGGTATCGTGAGTGATGAAGACCTAAAATTCTCCTGGTGAAAGGACCTATAGATACGTCGATCAGAAGATAATCCTGACTGCACTGGAGCAGTACGGTACTGAGTGGTCAAAGCGGGAGAAAATATTACAGTGCTTGGTGAGTGTCTGGACCTCATTGAGAGCAAGGTCATTGAATCAACCCCCCATATTTCGTCTACTTACTCCCAAACTGCAATATCTCTGGAAGAGTTATTCAGCAACAAAAAAGTTTGTCAATGAAAGAGGTATTTGTCTTCCAACCACTCGTAACGCTATACCAGAAGTTTATTGGAT
Organism: Hanleya hanleyi; assembly: GCA_036873755.1. NCBI lineage: Eukaryota > Metazoa > Mollusca > Polyplacophora > Lepidopleurida > Hanleyidae > Hanleya > Hanleya hanleyi. The sequence goes on along the minus strand of JAVTVY010014625.1, from coordinate 38,753 downwards.
TGCCAAAATACATAAACGCTATATAAACCTATAGATTCATAGCTGGTTCTAGAAGCTACACCACCACTCTTCTTTCAGCGCTATTGACGAGGGCACTTTTGGACGTAAAATCATTGCGCCACTATTTATCTGGCGTTGATTGTATGTGAATATTGATCAACTCTGTCTCACAGAAGAGCTTGATGTAAAAGGACACATACCGCACAGACGTATCCACATGGGATTTCTCGACTCTATACAACAATCCATCACAAGGACCTTATTGACAGGCTTAGTTCATTAGAGTATCGGTGTTCGAGAAAACTAATCGGCGATATATTAATGTCAGAAGCCATAAAGTATTCTTTAGCTCTACTACCTTCAAGTTATATCATTCATGGGATGTTTCTTTGTTATGGAGTTGCTTAAATTTCTCATTTATAATATCTATGCGAAATTTGGCAAAACAATATATCGACAGCATATAGGTATTCAAATGGGTACTCATTGCGCACCCCATTTGGATTACTTATATCTGTTCTCTTATGAATACGTCTACGCAGACGATTTCAAAAACCGATCATTTCAAAACCCATTCCTTCTCAATCCCCAAACGCTGTATAGACGATATTCTCGCTATGGATAATCGCTATATGAATGACCCAGTGAAGGATATATATGCACCCTCGCTGATATAAAGGGAACTACAGATAACCCTAACGGCACATCATAGTTAGACATATCTCGATAAAAATTAAGTGGGCCTTCTCCCTCATCGACTTTGCGACATGAGAGATGAGCATAATTTCGACATGGTAAATTATTCCTTTCTGGACAGGTTTGCCAGTTACTTGCGGACGGGCAGTGGTTCTCTCCAGGTATTCCGGTTTTCTCTACCAACCAAACTGGCTGTCGCCCTATAAGTGAAATAACCTTGAGTATGACATTAACCACCCCCCCCGCCCCCTTCTGGACAGTAGTATTCCAGCGATACCTGCATTTGCCATATAATATCTCGCCTTGTAGTATTTGCTACACCCTCTGCAAATGTGTAGATTTTAATCAACGGCACAGAACATTATTGCAGAAACTTATAAAACAGGGTTATACCGGAAAGCGCCTCCACTCGATAGATTTATCTCCTACTGATAGCAAAAAGTGAGCGTAGCGTGCAAGATCCAAGGCATTACGTTTCGTAACTTGTGTCTAATTCCGCTTAACCTGGGGCTAGGGTCCGTATGAACTCATGATCGCCATGGTGTTCACATGAACTGTCACAATCAAAGTGTGACTGGGATACATAATTTTGTAGATAACGTGTTTACAGCCAAAATCATATGGATTATGAATACCGATATGGATTTGATAGTTTTGGAACATCATGATGTCGCGCCAGCATCGCTTCTCTATTGCAGGGAGCTATCCTATGTTTATGTAGAATATTATTGTTTTTCTGTGAATTTGGAACAGAGGGTATTATATGAATTCGATCTTTGGATTAAGGACGCGGAAATTCTTCAATGAACGGACTAGAGGTTTTTATTGTATCCTCGCGGTCTTCCGCGACGAAACCTGCTTCGCCCACCTGGACGACATAATCGCCTTCGGTAAAGTTTTCAGCAGATGATGAACCGCATAGAAGAAATCTTCGGGTGCTTGAAACAAAATGGCCTCAAGTTGAAACCATTAAAGTGTGTTATCGGGTCTCATAAGGTCACCAAACTTGGACATGTAGTATCCCGAGCAACCACCTCGCTGGGGGTCTAATAACACCCCAGCCACCAGTCAGATTTTTGGACCGGATTCGGGGCCTTCGCGCACATCGCCGGAAGTGACATCATATATAGTAAAATAGATGTTTAACGAAAATTTTGATTACTTTTCAAGTCTGCATAATACCTCCGTTGACCTAGCGTTAAAAAGAATTATCTGGAGATAATTTTCCCTGTTTATCTGGACAGAGCATGTGAAAAGTAGTTCGCTCATGTGCAACACTAAAGGAGTCGTTTGGTCGGATTCAAACTGAACCGTGCGTTGGTTGGTTTCCCCTATACGTCATAGCAACGTAGTAAAGGTCAATTTCCGCTATTGGAGGCAGGGATGTTATTGGAGCCTGCGAAATGGAGCATGCGCTGTGGGGAGGTTGTATCCCGAGACTATATTGAGCCTGACCCGTTCGAGATTGGTCAGCACCTACGATGCAGACAGAGGTAATAAGTTTTCTATGACTGTGTCGCTACTATTGCCGGTTCGCCCTTACATACACAGACTGAGAATAATAAACTATTCATGTGGGACGAGGCCGCTCAGCTGTTTCTCGACATCCTAAATCTCACAGAAGCTCGAGTATTGGCAATGCCCGATTCGAACCTGTCCTTCCGGTACTGGAGCTGTCCTCTACCAAAGTATAGCGCACAATTGCGTATGCTAGCCATGTGTTGTCTAAACCTGAGTGTTCATATTGTCACACGCCAAGGGATGCTACTGGTTTTCTTCTTGAAGCATTTTCACCATTACTTGTATGGACGGAAGCTCCTGCTCCAAACGTACTAAGAGTCCCTGCGCTGGATTATGCAGTAAACCAGTAAAAGACAATGCAGTGAAAAAAGAAAAGAAAAAAAAGAAACAGAGACAAAAATAACTGGAAGGCCAAATAGCTCGGTGATTGCAAGCCTTGTCCACTTACAACATCGAACACAGGCCAGTGCAGAAGCAAATTATGTGGGCGTTCCAGGGCAAATGATTATGAGGATGATGAAGCCGTTAGGCTGATTGGAGGTCTAGCAGAGTAGAATGAGTTTGCTCAGAAGACACAGATATTTATGTCTTAGTCGACAGGGTCTGGCAGAAGCACAGACCACCAATGCCTTATTACGATTATTGCATCAGATTGGACTTTCTGCTGAGGGTACTTATCTATTTGATTGACATCTTGCAGCAGTGTTTATTTCTACCCATCAATGGTCTTGTGCAGACCAAGGCAGCCCCATCTTCATTTTATCAAGCCTATTTCTACGTTTCCACTTCGAACTTCCCTTGATATATCTGGCCTCATTCAATGTTTAAAGAACTTATAAATAGACAGGAGACGTCACTGACTTCGAAACCATTTGAATTTCGAAATGTGTCGTAGAAGAGCGTTAATGGTTGGCTGACCTATATATTGGAATAACACTACCACCATGTAAGTATAGGAATGACGCCGCTATACTTGAGGATAATGTCACTCTACACACAATCAGCGTGTAGGTTCTGATTGGTTCGTCTCTCGTTCGTAGGTATTCAGGTTTTGAACATTGAAGGTCTTCAGTGATCAGATAAATCAAGGCAGGTTCGAAGTGATAACGTAGAAAGTAGCTTGATAAAATGAAGATGAGGCAGCCCAGACAGAGACCACTCCATGTCTGTGTTTCAAAACAGTAATCAAAGAAAACAGATCCTGCAGATATGAACATTGTTTTTAAAATAGAGCTCGATGGTTTTGGCCTCTGCTGTCGTAGACTAAACAAAACCACTGATGGGAAGAAATAAACACTGCCGCAAGGTGTCCAATAGGTAAGGTCCATCAGCAGAAAGTCCAGGCTGACTCAATAAGAGCAGTAATTGGCGTTACCTACCGATATATGGACATATATCAGTCTGTCGGATACCGTTGAATTGCCGCGCTGATCTCTATCACGGCCTGAACTAATTCCATCTAATTACCAGGCCAGTAATTAATGTGTCTATTAAATGATACATCAGTATATATCAGTTCTGAGGTGACCTTCAGATTGACGTATTATATAGTTTTGCGTTATCTCTATGGTACATTGCCGCCAGCTGGAAAAGAGTATAAACATACCGTACTTGTCAGACTCTACTGGTGACCTTTCTCTGTGTGTTCAAGACATATATTAGTATATTTTATAACACGGCATGGAAAATGGTCATTTATCGGAATACCGCAGGAGAAAGCGAAGTCGCTGATTGATAAAACAACAAATACAACGTAGATATGCCAACAAATGGGAATTATGCAAGGTAAGAAAAACTATAATTCGTATTTCAATAGCTTGAGTCATAGGCATGGGGTTATATATAGAGACCTCATATTTCGACACTTCACCGTAATACCACCGTCCACACCCCCCAAAACTCTTGTGTTGCGGGCCTGTGCTTGATTATACGCAATATCATATACCACTTACATGTTTTTGCTGAACTTTCGAAGTTTAATCTCACTTCATTTTCAAAGAAGTGGCAAAATGAAGTAAGATTAAACTTGGAAAGCTGCTTTGAAAATGGAGTAAGATTGAACTTCGAAAGCTCAGCAAAAGCATGCATCGATTTGTTGTCGTCGTTCTTGCACTGTTAAGTATCGCCAAACCTCTCGGTACTAGAATCTATCTTATTTTCAGGTCCTAGCTACCAGACAATTTCTTCAACGATACTAGTGCATATCTAGCTCTCCGCTGGGTGATCATTTGCTTAAGTGGTTTAAAGATTATTTTTCTTCAAACTTGCAGGTTTCGAAATGATCCACCTTATTCCAAAATCGGATTTCTCAGTTTCATATCAGCTTCATGGCTGACCAGTATCTTGAATAGAATCTACCATCAAGAGTTCAAACCGGAAGAAGAATTATGGGACTGTGCGGACTGGGAATGTTCTACAGAAACCGGCGAAAGGTGATTAAAATGACATAAGGACCATCCTATATCAGATTTGCTCTAACATAGAAAACCTTAACAGCTCTATATATCAGACATGTATAGCCCAATTCGGAAAGCGTTTTATCTCCCTTGTTCCACCAGGGGCGTAGTGGTGCAGAGAACTTCCGGTAGGTACCAAAGGCCCTCACAATTTGTTTTAGTAATTAAATAGTCTGTTTTTCAAGAAAATTATCTTTATAATGTACACGTATACAAGATCTATTGGTTCATGTAGAAAATATATAAACAAAATATTCTTGAATAGTTGATCAATATATTATTCACAATAATTGCGGGTGTATTTGGTAAAAGTGAAACCGAGGCGACTACTTCCCGGAAGCAGCTTCTAATACCTCTGATCTCAAAGAGCGGCAGTTATTCAGGGGGAGATAAAACACTTTCCGGAAAGGGATATAACCAGTCGAGTAAAAATGGAAAATTATATTCATGCCTTTATTTGTCGTCTAGTTGTATGAAAACTAAGACAGAGAGGTTATCTCCAATCAAATTACGTAAAATATGCATATTCGGCTCATGTAAAAAACACTTTAGAATTAAGAAATCGTAAAAAAAATAATAATAATAAAATAAAATCGGAAAGTGATTGAACATTAACAATCACTCACATCAACACAGTTAGAGCATTGTTATTGTTTTTAGTAACGAAACAGTCAACGTTGGCATTTTGTTGCTCAATTTGTTAAGGTAATCGAATTTCTTAGTTTCATTACTTTGTTATTGTTTATTGCATCGATCTAGTCGCTTGTTATTAAAGTGATCGTAAACCGCCAAGTATAGTTTCCATCAAATGAAAGACCATTGCGAACTGTGTCGGAAAATATTTATTGTAATGTTTTACGATTTTATTAAACAGAATAAACTGCAAATAAAGTATGGTATTCTATGGTGGTCTGTTGCAATCATATTTAGGTCCAGTGACGTCACACTGCATTAATACATATATTTCAAACTGTGTATGCACTTCCCAATGCTTTATTCAAGCTTAAGATATGTACACTTTGGGATTCAACACAGACTCACTGTTCCAATGTGCATGCTTCACCAAAATCTGGAAACTTAAATGCAAGATTCAAATCGACTTGACCTTTACGAGTTACCATCTCCCAGCTTTTGGAGAAACACGCAACGTTATTCCGATTCGTACTTTACTGGATGGATGAATTATACTTGTATACTGATATAAAAATCTAGGTAAATACTTGATAAAGACATCGCATTGTGTCTGTTTTATTTTAATCTCGTGATACTAAAAGAGAATATAGGAAATCTGTTTTTCTTTAGCCTGTTTTATTGCAAATGTTTCACAGAATGAGTCGGCTCTGGAAGGAAGAAGTCCGGCGCAAAGGTATCCAGAAAGCGTCCTTCCTTTGGGTTCTGATACGATTCGGTTTTTCGGGCTTCATTATCATCATGCTCGGGAACTTAGGCATGGCAGCGGCGATATTTCTGAGCACGGTGAGTTTGCAAATCATTATTCAACACACTGTCCTGAAGTTTCGATACAGATGTTACTGACATAGAATATCAAACAGGCAGCTAAACGGATAGTGAGCAGAGTTGTCAAACCCCGACTTTCCCAAAATACGCAGCCCCGTATCAACAGGGTAGGAGGCGGGCGGGTGAACTTTTTGAGAATGAACGTTGAGCCTTGACCGTATCATGGCGTTTGCATGCAACGAGCTTTGTTGTCTGTCGGCGCCACGATGCGCTTGAGCTGCTCGAGGTACTCGTCTCGAGTGAGCACATAGTAGGTCAGGTGGACCAATGGGGCAGTCGTCAACTAGGCAGATATTTGATGGTCAAAACTAGCTGGGGCTGACCGTCGTCAATCCTTGGTCTTTATTGCCTGTTTTGTTGAAACGATCGAGACTTCATTCAGGACCAGCTCTTCTGGGTGATTCGTCCATGGGATGCTGATGTTTATGTGAACATAGCTTCCGGCTGTCCTTTGAGTTGTATAGGAGAGGGGTGGGTGTGTCCTTTATTTAGCATTTGTGTTTTGCGAAGAAAAGCTGCTGGGCGCCGTCTCATATTACTGTGCGGCTATAGTCAATATCAGATCGTCTGGCATTCCCGTTGGTGAAAATACAGTGGGACACAGCGGTATGGTACCATAGCAATGACAACGTATTCACCGTAATATTGCCATAGCGGCGCCAGAGCGGATCGTCAATGATTATTTGTTCCCTCCGGTACCACTATGGTACCATTTAGGTGAAGATGTAGTCACCGCGATGCTATGATACCGCTGTGTCCAAAATGTTTTCACCTGCGTTTTCATTTGTTTTCAATGTCTTCATTACACGTGTAATCTATCAACCACTCCCAGCCCAGGTACTCGAGGAAAGGATTTGCTCATCCCCTCGCCTTATACCTCGTCAGTTTTCAGGCACATATACCAATCTAGGTAAACCAAGATGGTAAATGGGGAGAATACCATCTAGACGTAACGCTATGAAAACCTCGTGCGAATTTATCGCCGATATTCTACGAGATCCCATAATAAGCCAATCACGACCATTTCTGACTTTTCTCTCGGACAATGATTGACGTTTACTTCATGGAGATTAACATCTCGCGCGGCACAATCTTTTGATATTTTCTACCCCCTACACGCTTAAAACTAAAGTGTTGAAACGTACTCGCGGAGTGTTGAAATAACCCTTTAAGTTTGTCCACAGGGACTGCTCTTTAAGTGTTGTCCCTGTGGACACACGTACAGGGAAATTTTAACACTTTACGAGTAAGTTTCAACACTTTAGTTTTAAGCGTGTAACAAAGCCAGACTTTTCGGCGGGAGTAAAGTCTTTGATCTTTACGGATCTGTCTGGAAATGATGCCATATTTGGATACTGTTTCCCGGTAATGTTTATATATGTTAGTCCACGTGCTACCTTGTGTAATTACTGTGGGCGTGATTTCAGCAAGCTAGCCATCTGATTGGTTCCATATGAGCTCAGTTGCGCGGATTGTTTTGCCACAACCCCGTCACCGTTGAGGCAGCTACGCCGCAAGGGAATCGTCTGTCCTGAGCACTTGGCTATCTGCGGTGTCCTCTTTTATATGTTGCCCATGTTCAGTCTTAGAAAGGTAGGTGGCGGTGCCATGTGCCGTGTACAGGTGAGCCACCTGGTCCTGCCACTGGACTTAGGGCATGGGTGGCGAGAATGCTCCCCTATTCAGTACAATGAACACATTTCTTTCCCGTTATGAACCTTGCAGTAGCTACCAAAACAGCCCTTTCCTGGCCTGGCCTGGGGAGGGGTCATTTCGCCCCCCCCCCCTTAAATATTTTTGTCACCCCGTGGGCTAGTAGTTGGAAACTTACCACACTATACCCATGGGTCAAGCTCTACCAGAAAATGTGAAGAACTCCAAGATGGCCACTTAAGTGACGTCATTTTCAAAAAGCATTTTTTGGTCCATTTTTCGATCAGAATTTTCGATTTTATTATTTAAGTGATAAATTAGTAAATACTAATCTGAGGTGAAATAAAATAGTTTTTGCCCACTGTTCCTCGCAGAAAAGTAGAATTTTGACGTAAAATCACAAAACATCACTTTTCTGGTTACCCGCCTGTTCGCCATTTTGAATTTACCCTTCGCTTTTTTTCCGGACATAGGGTACGAAGTGTCCTGGGTGGGTGGGGTGGGGGAGGGGGAGGGGGTAATGGCCTGGGGGAGATAAAAGCCTCTCCCTATTCCAGAACCGGTACCCGTGCCTAATCTGTATCTTCGTGTCATTATGTTTTTATATACCCAGTTGAAAGGAAACATTTCTTTTATCATTTGTGAAAATATAACTGAATGCTCTTTCATGGCTCGACCATTGATTGTATACTGAACTCATATCCGTAGCGGAATTAAAGCTGCAGAAGAGTAAATTATAACAGAAATAGTTATAGAGTTTAACACGTTTGATACACAAGAAGTTGCCTTGAAAATCAATGATTAAATCTGACTTTATGTGTATGCCAGTGATCGCCAAAGTATTTTCGGGATACGGAATTAGCAAATCAATGGCGTATGTAATTGTGGATGATCTCTTATCTTTTCAACACAGTCCGTTTGTGTGAACTCCTTGCTGACATACGCCTCCTTGGCCGATAGAAATATACCGTACGGCATTGGTCTGGTCGGAGCGTTGACCGCCATGATGATCATGCGCGTTGTTTGCCAGTCTCTCTTCATGAACCACGGCATATTTCTGGGTAAGATTTTTTGAACATACATTATCATTTATTCCACCTCCATCCGTGAATCTCTGATGTTGTGGTATTTAGTGTAATTTTATCATACGAATTCTCAAAACATTTCGTCTGATTTCAGGGGTGAGGATACGAGCTGCTACCGTTAGTTTTTTGTACAGAAAGGTTCTGAAGATTCGAGACATGGGTGAAGACAATGTCGGCATGGTAAGCATAATTAAATGGTGGACATGTTACCTGTATAAGAGCTGAAGTTAGTACAAACGTCTATCAGTCATTCAAAATTTAGCCGTCGTCCATTAAAGAATTTCAGCGTTCATGATCCAAAGCCCATAATCCAAGAAACTTCCAAATTTAAAGAAGCCGATGGGTGTGTACGATTTCTTGTAGAAATTTAACCGTTCCATGATATGTATGGTACATGTTCCACCTTAAGTGACATTGTGGCATTCCACAGAGTTTGCTATCAATTCAGCAAGAATATTTTCAGCGATTTAATTTTTATATTGCGACTTCTATATTACAGTTGGTGAACGTCTTAGCTGCAGATGGACAGCGCATCCAGAGAGGGGTTCTCTTCTCTTTGAATATGCTGTGCGGTCCTCCGGTACTGATCGCGGGAACAATATACGCCGTAGTTAAAGTCGGCCCTCTCAGTCTTCTGGGCTCGATAGTTTTTGCCTTAGAAATTCTAGTCGTGGTAAGTACTGAACATATTTTTATTTTAATTCAACTTTGGACCCGTCGAATTGTAGAATAGCAAGAACAGTGATGAAGTAGTTGTGTCCTATGTTTCGCGAGAATATGCTTTGTTCGTGGTAGCGAACATTTCTGCGTTTATCGAAGACCAGCCTACAAGAAAACGGTCGCCAAAATGTACGACGTCTTCGTGTCAAAATTCTATAAAGATAGCATGGTTCTCTTCCTGGAAACGAGAGAAAACAATCTGATATTTATCAGGCTTCCATGTATGAAAATCCTACGTTCATATAGTTAGACCGCGGCTCGCAGTTCGCAGTTCATTATTCGAGGAGACCAGCAATTATTTCTTCAGATATGGAAATCTGTAGTTTTTATATTATGAGTACTTTGAACTCCAAACTCTGCATAGCGAGAGAGAATGTCATGCTCTATATCTTTGCATATTCATACCCCAAATCTGTCGCCAGGGGGCGCTGCTAGGGGCACTGTTATGAGTCGCTGAATGACTGGTCCCGAATAACGAACTGCGAACCGCGGTATGAACGTGAAAATCCTTTCCTCTTGTGAAATTTGCTTTTATTGCTGGAGAACGCGATTGTTAACTCTCATGTTCTTCAAAGATAAAATGGAGATGAAAACCAGATAGAAACTCTCGAAAAAAACTCTCGACAACATGATATCCAGAGCGTTCTTTTACCTTTCCAGTTTTGTGCAGCAGAGATGATGGGTGGTTTGAGGCGTAACGTGGCAAGGATCACTGATCAGCGGGTATGTTTCCGTCGGATTTATTGGCACTCTTGAGAATCACAAATATCTAGGACAGGCAAAATAGGTTATCATTCAAATCATGCAGCTGCAGATCAACCCAGTGTGATTACTTTACTCCGATATACTAGTCTGGAGGCAAAATTCTGAAAATGGGCTTAGTTTTCGATTCCCGGGCAACAGCCTCATCATGTAAGGAAAATACAATGGGTGACTACAAGTAGGGAACCTTGTAAAACCTGGAAAAGCTACCCGACAAGCTGTATTGCACACGGTGTTCCCGGTTTGATGACGAACTTCCCTGTTGATGAATACATTGGGGCGTTCGAAAATGCTGGTTTTTGTTTGCAACTCTATTGTTTTACCCCTGTAGGAATACAGGAATTCACCACCCACCCTCGCCGCATAAACCGAAAATCGCAGTATCTAATAAACAATCTTACAGGTGAAACTAATTCCGACGAATATTTCCAATAATTTGTACGGATGTGCATTGTATGATTGTGCGCTAATCGGACACTCGTTTCCTCGCATGTGATGAAGTTTTGGCGGAGGAATTAAAAATTGTCGGAAGAATTGCACCATATTACATGCATGCTTGTCAAGCTAGGCACTATCTTTTGTTTACTGATACTGATAAAATAAACATGTAAAGTCGGATCATTATACATGACTCTATAACACTTGTGTCTATAACAACTTGCTAACCGTGCAATTATTGAGTGTTTTAGCATGGCTCAGCCGCTGTGTGAAATGTACATGTGTCTAGTGCAGGTGTTCATTGGGAGATTCTATTTTACAAGGCGAGAGAGGAAGGGGTCGTCTGCTTCATACAATCGAATAAACACACAAATAAATTACACGATGGAAATTCTTTCTCAAGTTTAACTGCTGATTTCATCGTGAAATTGATTAACAAAGCGGCACAAATACATCTAAATCCAAGTACGCAAAATGGTATTGTTGCAACTAGGAACATCGCTTAGATATACCATGGACATTATCTACTCAGTCTCAGGATATACTGGTATACTTTGCTAACATAGAATACATCCCACTCCAAGTATCCGTTCTGATCCAGGTATAGCCCAATTCGGAAACGGTTTATCTCCCTTGTTTCACTAGGGGCGTGGTAGTGCAGACAACTCCCGGTCAACCTCCCCACAGCGCATGCCCCATTTCGCAGGCTCCATTACCATCCCTGCCACCAATAGCGAAAGTTGACCTTTACTACGTTGCTATGACGTATAGGGGAAACCAACCAACGCACGGTTCAGTTTGAATCCGGCCGAACAACTCCTTTAGTGTTGCACATGAGCGAACTACTTTTCATATGCTCTGTCCAGATAAACAGGGAAAATGATCCCCAGGTAATTCCTTTTAACGCTAGGTCAACAGAGGTATTATGCAGACTTGAAAAGTAATCGAAATGTTCGGTAAACATCTATTTTACTATATATGATGTCACTTCCGGCGATGTGCGCGAAGGCCCCGAATCCGGTCCAAAAATCTGACTGGTGGCTGGGGTGTTATTAGACCCCCAGCGAGGTGGTTGACTCCCGGTAAGTACCAAAGACCCTCATAAAATTAGTTTTAGTAATTAAATATTCTATTTTTCTAGAAAATTATCTTTCTAATGTACACGTATACAGGATGTATCAGTTCATGTAAAAACTCTAAACAGAATAGTATTTCAAACGCATATTCTGGAAGAGTTTATCAATATATTATTCAAAATAATTGCGTGTGCCTCTGGTAAAAGTGAAAAACAGAGGGTGCACTCCGGAGATTCTTTTATTCGGCATGGAATAGACTATGGGTCCGTTTTTCGGCCACCAGTTGTCGCAAAACCTTCAACCCAAATCACTTATATGTATATATTTTCTGAAAGAGCACGATGAAACTATTATTTTAAGATATACCACTGCTATGTTATGGAAAATTTAAACTCGAACATTCTTCTCCATGCTTGCTTCATTTTTCCTAGAAAACCCCTTAAAAATGTCGAAAAATGGTCAAATTCGGCTCAATTTCCAGAAAAATCTGTAAGAGCGATTTCAATTAAACTTCTTACTCACGTTCCCTGGTCCGGTCTCAACTTAAAAAGGCAAAAAAAACGGGGTGAAAACCTAACCGTTTTTTGTCAGATTTTCTTCCCGTAAATGAGTCCCGATTTTTAGGCACACCCAAGGGGCATAACTGAGGCAGGACAAACTTTACTCCATGATCCCGATCAGCGTGTAGACGAAGCCAGCACTCGATTTGTACGTACTCGTTTGCAGCGGTGATAATGCTGAACAGGATGGCATTATAGATATAAGCTATTAAGAAGACAAGAAGAATTATGATGTAGCAGAACAAGGGCAGTCTATCGTATTATGAAATTAGAGAGGGGCCATTACTACGAAACTGCGGAGGGCCACCAGAGGCGACTACTTCCCGGAAGCAGCTTTTCAAACCTCTAACCTTGAAGAGCGGCAGTTATTCAAGGGGAGATCAGTCACTTTCCGGAAAGGGCTATTGAATGTCAGACTTTCCCATATATGGAGAGATATGTGATGACAATTGCATATGGTATACCATAGACAGTCAGATCAACCCGAACCTATTGATCAAATATCTATGTTGTATTGCATAATCTATTTCAGATCAAACTAATTAGCGAGGTTCTTGCCAGTATCAAGACAATCAAGGTTCACGCATGGGAAAGATCTTTCGCTCAATCTATTTTAGGTAAGTTCACAAGGACTCGTTACCGTTATTAATTGGTTAATGAGGTTGATTACAGGGGGGTCGAGGTAGCGAATAAATGGGGAAGGGAGGTAAATCAAGCCGGGGCCGTCTCCACACCACGCTCACAAACCTCTTGTTTTTTATCCCCTTGTCTTCGAAAAACGAATAAACTTCCCTTTTAAGAGAACGAGAAATGGTTAAAACGCATATATCTTACTTTACCTTCTCCCGATATGGCCTCTTTATGCAAATTATAACCGATATTTCCAGACTGACCAAAATGTCGATAATTCCTCTCGCCACAGTGCCCGAGAACGAGCGAAAAAATCCATCGATCTTTTTAATAATAATTAAACAAACGAATTATTACGGTAACAATTCAATCGTTTATTGACTGGGAACGTTCCGCTGTAGCCACTTTCAGTGTTTTCAAACCAAACGAAATACCTCTCAAAATCTTAATAATAATTATTTCACGATATGAACAATTTTGAAGTGTTTCTACAACGCATTTGGATGAGTAAAATGTGAAGTTATGACACCCCAATAGCACGAAAGCAACCACGTATTAAAAAAGGTCATTTGAGTCTTAACCCTATATCTGGCCCGGTTTAAATAAACTATTCCTCCAAGCTGTGAAACGAATAAACTTTGAGGGCTGAAGCTTCGTGATTTTCTCGCTCTTTACATCGTGATCATTAGCATACGGTAATCATAAGAGCAGAGGACCCGTCCTCGCGAGCCAGTGTATCGATTGATCTGTTAGGATCGATACACTGGTTTGCTCATTTACTTCTAGCAGTTCTGGATATAAATAGATCAAGGGGCTTCCTCTAAATCGGAAGCCAAAGCTAAATTCACAGGCTTGGGATACCGACATGCTATTTCAAAACAAGCGCGGGGGATAAAATGTACGAGATTGTATGATAGCGGTATCGACTTAAGAACTCATTCGAATCACCAAAAATGTCCAGGTAAACCCTCTGTGGGGATTTAGGATTTACCTGGACTTGTGAAGATACAGAGAGCCATGAGTACAACCACAAATGTTGATTTTACAATTTGGCGATGAGTACAAGTTATATTTGTTATTTTTTTCTATTCCAAAGCTGTGCGCAAAAAAGAGAGAGGCGTCCTGTTTAGAATTCGCATCATACAATCATTGTCGACTTTTGCGTCCGCCTATGCCATGGTGTTCAGCCAGTTGCTCGCCATCATCGCTCTGATACTGGTCGACTCCCGGGTCACAGCCGTGGAGGTAGGGAAAAACTTACCCTATAAACGTCGTCAAATTGTGAAAGAATCGACAGATTATAGATTATAGTTGGTAATTGTTTATAAAAGAGATGGTATTATAAGGCGGGATATACGTGGTGCGCGGTTGAAGTCCTAAAGATAATTCTGTTTCAATGTAGCGACAAGAGAAAAAATATATATACTAAAACGCTGGTGATATGCGGTTGCATTAGATCTCTACTGCTGGAAAATCTTTTTGGTCCATAGGGTTCCTTCGTATCTGAATGACATGTGTGTGAATGACTCGATTTGGTCCCCTTTTTCACGAAATAGAACACGCTGCGGATTTCAATTTCATATCATAACTATAATCATAAAGCAATCGAGCTAGAACGTTTACATATCGTGTACATATATTTACTCTTGCCGGACGTTTTATTTTTTCGATTCCAACCACACCACGTATAGGCCAGAATCCCACCTTATCGTATCATCTCCTTTGTATAGAGACATTAGAAAACTTGGTACAAAGATTTAATGCCGGATAACTTCGGGAAATTTTTAAACCATCCTGCTTGACTGGCACAGAAGGTCAGAATTTCCTGTCTTTAATCATTCCATCATACTGTAACCTCATCGTTCGCTCGATTTAAATTTGAGCAAATCGATATGTCTAAATCTATAGATCAATATATACAATCATTGTCAATCTCTCCTTCCCTACAGATATTTTCACTCATCGCTGTTCTGAGCTCTCTGAAGATAGCTGTCGAATTGATGCCAAGCTCCATGAGAGCGTTAGCCGACCTCATAGTCGCTTGTCAGCGTGTGAAGGTATTTTATCATCCCCCCCCCCCCCCCCAAATCTCATTTCATTCTAATCGTTTCAGTTTATCAACAGCCTGCATATTTCATCTTGAGATCCGTCAATTCAAACGTATGCTGCCATGTAATTCAAGTAATGTTATCAGTCTAATCTATCGACGGACATCGTCATCATAGCCATTGTTATATGCCGGATTGATAATACATAATTGCCTGATACAATACCAGAACTAAATCAACTATATAGTCTGTCCATTTTAATTAGTCGTCTACTTTGGAGCTTGTCAATAATCAAGAGTTAACTCTGCATAAATTTTCTTTTTTGCCTCGTACAGAACAGACAGAACTCTACAAATGACTAAAATTTCTCCGTGGTATCGATAATATATCACTCTTGAAATAATTTTGTAATTCTCTCCATATAAAACTCCAGTACAGTTGCTTTATGTACTGGGACTCAATTACATAAGGGAGACGTCATATTCGTGTTGACTAGCACAAATGTCAACAATGCCGTTTACGGTCATAGAGGCGTGTGCGTTTTATCATTCAACAATTTCACTGGGCATGCATGGGATATAAGCGACACTCCCACGGACCACCTGTTATTACCTTATACGGCATCAATGACCTTTGTGCCAATCAGCATGAATACATTATGACGTCTCCCTATGTAACTGAGGCCCGGCACATGAAACAACTGTACTGGGGTTTTATATGGAGAGAATTACAAAGTTTTTTTCAAGTGTGATATATTATTGATATCATGGAGAAATGGTAATAATTTGTAGAGTTCAGTTTGTTCTACATGCTGCAAAAAAGAAGATTTATGCAGAGTTAGCTATTGATTTTTGACATGCTCCAAAGTAGACGACTAATTAAAATGGACAGACTTTAGAAGCGTGTATCATTAAATCACACGAGGTGGCACTCGCGCTCGTGAAACACCCAACAACACTGGACTCTTGCACAGTCCTGCACACACAAGACGAAATGCAAAGATGACACGCGGGGGGATCATGGGTGTGACTTTAGACTTCTGTTCATTTTAATTAGTCGTCTACTTTGGAGCATTTAAAAAATCAACAGATAAATGTTTTTGTAGTGTGTATAACAAAATGAACTCTACATAACGACTACACCTACTCTATTGTATTGTTAATATACCACGCTTAAAATAACTTTGAAATTCATCCCATATAAGACTCCAGTATAGTTGTTTCGTGTACCGGGGCTCAATTACATAGCGAGAGGTCATAACGTATTCGTTTTCGAGTTGAGAAAGGTCACTGATGCCGTATAAAGTAAAGACAGGCGGTCCGTGGGTGTGTCGCTTATATCCCATGCCCAGTGAAATTGCCGACTGATAAGCCGCACTCATCTCTATGACCGCACACGGCATTATTGACCTTTGTGCCAGTAAAACGAATACATTGTCACGTCTCCCTTTTTAATTGCGTCTCGGTACTTGACACTACAGTACTGGAATTATATGGAGAGAATTACGCAGTTTTTTCAAGAGTGATATATTATCAATATCACGGAGTATTGATAGTCATTTTGTGGAGTTTTAAAACAAAATCTATTTGAAGAGAAAATAAGCCCATTCATCTACCAGCAAACATCCAACAAGATGTAGGAAACACTGAAACTCCAAAGGCGGTCCGCGATGTCATTGTATCCGATCTCACCTTCACACTGAGGGACTTGAATTGGGTTGAAACGCACGGATTTCTATCAAATTTCACTGATCTATCCATTAATATTTTATTGTTATGTGTGCTCAGTTTAAATATTTTACATTCGGTATCAGCGAATAGTTTAGCCGCGAAAGTAAAACCCAAACGTATTTTACCATCAGCGCAGTTTTTCCAGGTCACGTATCTGGAATGTGGGCGGAACGCGGTTTGCTATGCAAGTTGGTCAAGGGTTCGCCTTCGGCTCACAAATATAAACCTTGACGTGGTGAAGATGAGTTAACTGTTGATATTTGAAAAAAAGTAGACGACTAATTAAAATGGACAAACTTCCGTTGCAGGGAAATGTTCACTTCTACAATCCATATTAGGACGGTAAGTGGCAGAGAGGCGAATAAACGCAATCTAGGAACATTTGTTGAAAATAATTTCTCTCATAAATCGCCATACGTCCAGTCAGTGACTATGTATAGCTCCACTGATAGCAGTTTAGTTCATTTGCTTCTGACAATACGTAATGTACCACAAAGCACTTGCTATGGAATTTACAGATGATTTTGATGCTGGATGACTACGACCCGCCGCCCATGATTACAGACAAACTCGAGAGCAGCAAATTCTGTGTGATATTTCGTCGTGCAACGTTTGCACACGTCAGTCATGTTGATAAGGTAGAATCCAGGACTACTACAGGGAAGGCGCAATCAGATGTCGAGCAAACAATCGCTCCGGAGGACGCCCAAGACACTCAAAGACAAGAATCTGTGGACGACGATCCAGAAACCACACTAAAACCAAGTATCTGAAATTAATATTGACATTTTAGTAAAAATATTATGTTTTCTAGTTTTTGCACTTTTTTTGTTTTTGTTTTAATGTTTTTATTATTACTTTTTTGCATGTTATTTTCTTCTATATAACTTTTATTTCGATGATTTCATTGATATTAACTATAGGTATTATTTTTCATAATATTATTATTGTTTTTAAGCAGGATCTAGGCCACCTCCGATTACCAATGTTAAAAATATAACTTACATGTATACCTCATATGTCACGAATGTGTTGAATTTGACAAGTTTATTACAAAATAATTTAAAAAGCATTTGAAACAGCATCGCTTGTTTCATTGGAACTTCTTCTTAAACAGACAAATTTATCACGAAGAATATTTAATTGGAACCAATATACAACAAATATTTTCGATACGTTGAAATTACTTTATGTTTATCTACGTAGAATATAAACAACAAGTTTTGTTGCTTGCATTCCTTCGTAGGATTCTTACTCAAAATACTGTTTTGGTAAAAGTTCAAAATCATTTTCTAGGTGCTACATGATTTGGCTATTTCAATATAGAATACGCTTTTCGTGAGAGTATAGTAATGCTACGGCTGCAGAAATCAAGTATGCTTCAGTACTTCAACCATTCTACTCACAGAATGGAAGAAAAACTACGGAGCGCTGCATGGACCAAATCAAGGTTTAAACGGCGATGTGGTGAAAAGAGAAAAATACCAAAAGAAGACTAGGCCTGAGCAGAAAGTCCTCCCATCCCTCGAAAGACTATCTTTTGGTATTGATAAGGTAGGGAGCTAAGAGGAAAGTACAAGTTTGACATGATGGGGGCAGGGTATGGGGTTCTTGAATTAAAAAGTAAAAAAATATACGGACCGTATACGGATTTATCTCATTATATTTCAAATTGAAGAATAAAGTGCGGGCGAATTGTTTAAACGAACATTGGGTATTTTGAACACACTGAATGTACACCGCTTTTTAATTCTTTAGTATTCCTTTAAACGCACATTCTATACCTCGATGAATACGCGGAACAGTCATAATTAATAAAGGCGGAGAAAAGTTCGCCTCTAAACGGTTGTCCTCTACTGAATTCTTGGCGACATGAATTCGTTGGTGTAATTTTGTAGTCGAACAGGGCTACTCCAAATGAAAACTGCTTCATTGGAACGATATGCAAGGGGTGAGAAAAAATGACGACGGCTGGCGACTAAAGAGCAATTATATGACTCCACAGGAAAGCTTCCCTCGGGACCTCATACTCAGACCCGAGAATACGGTGGATTTTCGAGCGTAGCCGTAGTATCTCAGCCGCGCTTCTATTGCAGCTTTTCGCGTGGAGACTATGAAGTATCCACATAGCCTCTACTCTTCGTACACTATTATTCCTTTTTGTTTGTGGGAATCAATTTCCAGGGGATGTTAACAGGCATTTGCGGAGCGATTGGCACAGGGAAGAGTTCACTTCTACAAGCCATATTGGGACGGGTAAGTAGGCCTACCATAGTGGCGAATAATCGCTATCAAGAAACTTTGGTTGAAATCGGTTTCCCTCATTCATCGTCATAAATCAAGTCACTCAATATGTGTATCTTCGCTGATAGCCGTTTACTTCAAATGAGAGTTTTCTTCTACAAAGGACCTTGTATCTTTAGATGGGTAAATACAGAAAAAAGGTGCAATACAGAAGTACCAAAATAAAATACTTTCACTACAAGAATTTGTTCAATTGGCATGAAGTACAATATTATATTGTACACTTAGAAAAAATTCAAGGCACTGAGTCTCATCATTCTCGAGTCACAGGGCCGTGGAGTAGTGCATTCGGGCAAAATAGTTGATTCCGAAGTGAAAACAACTCTTATTGTCCTCTGTAAACATATGAAGATAAACGATAACTAGAACCAGATTTGGTCTACGACTACGTATTGGAACAGCAAGTATGCTGTATCAAACTGGTTGTGGTTATCGTTTAGCTTCATATGTTTATAGAAAGAAATATGAGTGGTTTGCACCTCAAATTCGACGATTTTGCACGAATGCACTACTTCACGGCCCTGTTATTCGAGAATGATGAGACTCAGTGCCTTGAAACTTTTCTGAGTATATAATATAATATTGTACTTCATGTTTCCTTTCTAGATGAAACTGTTGTCGGGATCATTCGGAACACATGGCCGCGTGGCTTACGTACCTCAGCAGGCGTGGGTGATGAATGCTACAGTGAAGGACAACATCGTATTTGGATACGCTTATGATGAGGCCAGGTACGATGCGTCTAATCTGGAGGATCTGTGTGATCGACTAGTCGGGATGATCAGGGCCTTTGTGTGGTTAGCCAGACGGGAGGGTCAGGGCAGGTGTGATCGACCCGACGGGATGGTCAGGGCCTGTGTGTGGTTGGCCAGACGGGGGGGGGGTCAGGGCAGGTGTGGTCGACCAGAAGGGATGGTCAGAGCCTGTGTGTGATTGGCCAGGCGGGAGGGTCAGGGCAGGTGTGGTCGTCCAAACGGGATGGTCTAGGCCTCTTTGGCCGACCAGACAGGATGATCAGTGCCTGTGTGGTTGACCAGACTGGAGGGTCAGGGCCTGTGTGATCGGTCAGATGGCAGGGTTAGAGCCGGTATGGTCGGTCAGGTAGGAGAATCAGGTCCTGCGTGGTCAAAGCATGTTTCGTAGGCCAGATGTGAGGATCAGGTCAGGTATGTGGCCAAATCGGAGGGTCAGGGCCTGTGTGGTAGGCCAGACGGAGAGGGGGGGTGGGGTTGAGCTCTGTGTGGTCGGCTGGATTGAAGGCTCAGGGGCAGTGTGCGACCAAAATGGGGGATAAAGTCCGGTGTGGTGGGCTAGACGGGTGGATCAGGGCCTGTGTGGTAGTCCAGACGGGAGGGTCAAAGACTGTGTGGTCAGCCAAACGGGAGGGTCAGCACCTGTGTAGCTGTCCAGACGAAAGTGTAAGGGCCTGTCTGATCGGCCAGACCCAAAGGTCAAGATTTGCGTTGTTGGCCGTATAGGAGGGTCAGGGCCTGTGTGGTCTGCCAGATGGGAGGGTCGTTTGGTCGGTCAGACTGGGGTGGGTGGGGGTCGTTCTTTGCGGTATTATGTGTGCATATTTCTATGTAAATCGCCTTCATAGGTGCATATGCATGATCCCTGGAATTTTTCTGAAGAATTGCTGAATTCGTCGCTTGGAAATATTATAGCCCAGTATAGTATCGCCTCGGTTTTACTTTTACCAAAGGCACCCGAAATTTATATGAAATCATATATTGATAAACTATTCCAGAAAATTTGTCTCAAAAAATATTCTGCTTATATTTTCTACATGAACTGATAGATCATGTATACATGTACATTAGTAAGTTAATTATCTAGATAAATATAGAATATTTAATTACTAAAACTAATTGTGAGGGCCTTTGGTGTTCCCTGTACCAACACGCCCCTAGTGGAACAATGGAGATGAAACCCTTTCCGAATTGGACTATAATTTGTATTTAGCATTTTATGTTCATATTACAGATATGAAAATACGATCAATGTCTGCTGCCTCAAAGACGATATCTCATTGCTAATCGCAGGTGAAAATACGGAGGTACGTTCAATGTTATTATTATAAGTATAAGAAATTGTAATGAAATAAAACTGCATATTCGATGGTCATGTGTGTGTATATTGCCCGCTGAAACTACATATTCCACCTCGCCATGGAATATACACCAAGCGGATATAACTACACCAGAGGTCGCCCCGTTCCCTCGCTCGCGCTACACACAGAAGACCACAGAGTTAGTTACGAAAAAAACCCCAGTAAAAATAAGCATTTTTCCTACCTAAATGTAAGTAAGATAACATGTTAAAACGTCCAACATAATGTTGTTCGATGGTTCATAGATTAGCACAGAGTTAAGTTGCTAAATATAACACCGGTGATGAAAATATTGACTTGTGTTGGTGGGAATATGCCCCTCGGATGTGCATATCCACCTAATCCTTGGGGGGAGACTAAACTGCATAATTCCCTCGTAAGAGGACAATACATCCAAAGAACATGAAACGATAAACTTGAAAAATCTTTTTGCTTCAGTAGGTACGATTTGCACTTGTACTTCGTCTTCGTGGATATATAAATGACGTCACTGTGCACCATACTGTTGTCCTTTATGCACTCTAATCGTTTACTTACTCCCAAGCTCCGAGCTCCCGAGCTCCGAGCTCCGAGCTCCGAAGTGTCCCATCCCCGAGCTCCGAGCTAACTGTCTCATTCCCAAGCTCCGAGCTTCTCCCGAACTCCGAGTTCCGAGCTCCCATCCCAGAGCTCCGAGCTCTGAGCTCCGAGCTCCCAAATGTTCATTTCCAGCGCTCCGAGCTCCTTCCGAGCCCCTTCCGAGCTCTGAGCTCCCAACTGTCCATCCCCGAGGTCTTGCATATCAACACGACATACATCGGTGAGCCTTCATTATACGACGGGTATCGTAAGAGGCGAGAGACATGGCTTACGCATGTCACGTGTGTTCGAAGTTATTGTCCAATTGTTCAATCTACGTAGACATTTGCTTTCCTTACATAATAATCGCGTAGACGAATGTCAACCCATGTTCAGATAACGTACGTTCAACGTTAAGAACAACCGACACCTACGTCTCAAACGAGACTATTGGACCTTCCCTATACGATGACTGTGAGCGGTCCGTCCTCGTGTGGAAAAACGTCCTGAGTGATGAAGTTCTTAGAGGAAGGTGTGGCAACCCCAGCTCCGACACGCGTTGAATGATGTTATAGTCAATGACAGAGCGCGTACGAAAATACGCGATTAAACAACGCGAGCTTCGTTCCCGGTATTCCTCAAGACATAGACGAACCGTATTACTTCGGTTCCGCCTAGACCAATATAATCGTACTCAATGACCTTATGGGCGTGGTCAAAGAAACTTCGAAAATCGTGGACCTGTTCATCAAAGGGCCCCATCATCGCAATATCTCCGTCATCTATTTGACCCAGAATCAGTTCCCTCAAGTTAAGGCGTCTAGGGATATCGCCCTAAACTGTCATTACTTCGTTCTTTTCAACAACCCCATCGACAGATATCAAATCCGGGTCTTCGGGAGACGAATTTATCCCCAAAATGGACTATTTCACAGAGCTGCGTGTCGCCCCTGTTCGTAGTTTTGAAACCCCTTACCCCCGATGCACATAGATTAATGACAAACGTATTGCTCGGATAGCGCGATTCAGAGCTGACAGGCGTACAACGAGGGTGTAGAGCCCACAGCCATCCACTTCCCCCTTACCATCGCATCAACCGACTCAACAGGTCTCTCGGGTGCCACAGACAACCGACATTCGATATTCATCCGGAACATTCGATAACTTTCACGCAACAGACGACTATCGGAGGTCACCCATTCCCGTAAAAACGCCGATCAGTCAACAAATCCCGTATTCACTATCAACGCAAACACCTAGTCCCAAGGAGACGGAGCGAACTCTATATCTAACCACCAACCACCGAGACACAGTCAAGTTTCAGACAAGGCTAGTCTGTGGATTCCACGAAGAATATGTCGATAAAGCGGTATGGCGACAGCTCTTTGAATTCAGTGTGTACGGGGAAGTGGAGAGTGAACTCGAAGCCAAAGAAAAAGAATTTCAACGCAAGGGATCGTCCAGGAAGAAATCCAAAATCCTGGCGCATAATGCACTGATATTCTCACTGATATTCACATACATGTAGGCCTACTCCTAAAGAACGACCTCTCATTTTTCGGCAAATAATGAAGAAGCAAGATTTATAAGCAGTTTATCCAAATACTTTACTGCATATGAAGTATCAAGAGAACATCGTTGGACAATTGCTTCCAACATGGTAAAACAATGTGGTCATTCTAATTAAAATTATATCCTATATGCTCCCCTGTTTGGATATGTCGCTTGGGGGATCTAAGGTCGATACTTGGTGTAAGAACGCATTGTTGAGGCTTTTGTTGAGGCTTTTGTGCAGCTGAAAAGGGTCACGTCTAGACGCATTGTTGAGCTCAGACAGGCTATTGTAGGCTTTGTCTTGTGCGTTCTTACACCAAGTATAAACCGGATATTAACCGGCTTGCACTAACGCGAGTGTTGACCAATCCCGAGAACTCTTCATAGTGCTCTGAAGTGAACATAATGTAGGGTCTTTTTTGTTGGCTCGGCCGAACCAGGCGCCACGCTGGTGGAGTATATCCTGATGTTGCCGATCTCCCGCCAGATTGGCACCATAAAGCGGGATAGAAATATGGACTGGTCCTTGGCATAGACCTTAGTTTAAAGCGGATACCTAACCCTATCCCCCCTTCACGTCTGCAAGTAAAGTAGTTAAACTGGGACCGTGATGTCATAAGACTATTTAAGAAATAAAGACCTCGGACATCGGTTTCAAATTTCCCAGATAAACACCAGTTGGCACTCGTCCAGCAGTTTAGACCCTCGGCCGCACGAGTCCAGCAGTTTAGACCCGAGGCCATAGGCCGAGGGTCTAAACTGCTGGACGAGTGCCAACTGGTGTTCATCTGGCATGTCTGGGAAATTTGAAACCGATGTCCGAGGTCTTTATTTCGATTCGGACATGCAAAATCGAATATTTATTACGAAATTCTATTAAATTAGCACAAATGTGTCAGTGTAGGCCTTCCACATTGATCAAAACAATTTTTGAATGAGGCGTCACATCCCAGCTGGTCAGTGCGAACATTGTTGCAAACTGCGGGAAAGTATACATTACGCGCTCGCTCACTTTAGTTATCTCCGCCAGCCGACAACGTCACAGCACTGCAGGTGTTCGCCGGTGTTTATCGGGAATTCAACACCAGTTTCGGTCCAATGCTATAACATGGAGACGGACTGGAGGTATGTTTGAATAAATATTCATGACCTGGGCGCTCTGAACACCAAATTCAACTGAAATCAGTAAGATCCTACATAGCGACATATACGATTGGGGAGCATTGATAGGATGTTGATATATTAAGATTAACCAATTGGTATGTGTTAGCTTCACGTTAATTCATTTCTCGGAGATTTCTCCATGCTCGTGACGGTGTTCACTAGTGATTTGAAGAAGTTATGATTTAGTGTGGCGTAAATTGCCCTGCAACTGTTGCGATTTTGTACTTTTGAGGGAGAAAAAGAATAAATTCAGTTGGCCTACAGCAGGAGTCGAACTCACGACCGACTAGTCCTCTACATGCAAATTCCACCAAATACATGATTTATGGTCCAAAGCGCCAGTATTGTCCTTTTCTTTCGACCTTCGAAGACACCAAGCATCATTGCCGTTAACTTCAAATCTTGGTTTTATTTCGCTTTTGAGAGATTCCAGACAAATAATCAGGCAATTTACCAAGACAATACTTCCCTCACCATAGGGAGTTTTCTTACAGTACAATATATATATTTATTCGGTATTCAGATTGGGGAACGCGGGGTCAACTTGAGCGGCGGTCAGAAACAGCGAATAAGCCTAGCTCGGGCCGTGTACAGTGACCGTGACATCTATCTTCTGGACGACCCGCTTTCAGCAGTGGACAACCGGGTTGGAACTGCGCTCTTCAACAACTGTATCCGAAGAGAACTTCACGGTAAAAGCGTCCTCCTAGTGACACATCAAGTCCGGGTAAGTGTGGAAATCGGGGCGCTTAACTTGCATCCCAAACTGTGTATTGCTTTTCCGAAAATATACACCGAACAACGTTTGGTTTCCGTTGATGTAAGTAGCACAAATGTTACCTTCGTGTAAGACGACCCCAATTGAATATCGGTCCTGACGCCTCTAAAAATTACGAGAGAATGAATATTGGAATGGGGGAATGTGCGTAAATTATATACAGCAGGCAAAAAACCCGTGCATTGTATATGAATGTCTCAGGATTCTCACACGTATTATTGACTTGAATGTGTGGCTGACTGAAGGTTTTCTCCATGACAACCTCCACAATTGAATAATCTGTCGCTCGCAACTGTAATACGGACATTTTTACGGGCAACTGTCGCTTGCTGAATGTCAGTCCTAAGGCTCGTATTGTAATGGTAATATATTTGATGAATCTGTCGGTTCTATAGTTATATAACTATATTCTGGCTGCAATGCACCCCAAAATATTCCAAGGATCACGATGGAGTCTCGGATGTTATTGTGTTCCTGTATTTCAGCCACAATTCAGTCTTTTGAATACCATGTGTTTTACACCTCCATGATGTTCAAATGAACAGTCACAATCAACGCGCGACTGAGATACATATGTTTAAATGAACAGACATAATCAAAGCGTGACTGAGATACATACTCTGGAAACGACTTGGAAAGTCATTTGGATAATGAGTATTGGCCAGCGATTAGGATTTTATGTAAGGAACATCATGTCTTGCTTGCGCCATTGAAAACTGTAAACCGTTTCTCTCTTATATGAAACATTCCTGAAATTTATTATTTTTTATTCATACGCATTTGGAATCGACGCTAACCCTCATGCGAAAGAGGTCTTTCGATTATTGACGCGGAAATTCATTTATGAACGACGGCTTGGTATTGAATGTCGGATCTGACGCTTGCTATTTGCTTTGAATCCAATATTTGAGAAAATAATTTCTTTTCTGCATTTAAACAGTCAGATTTGAATACAAAATGGCTAATCTTTGTGAACCGGAAGTGAAAATTGAGAGTTGAGCGTATAACCACTCCGAAAGTTCTCGTTATCATAGGGCTGCAGATTTGATCATGACGATCGTTTATGTTTTTGTTCTCTCTAGTTTCTCGCCCATTGCGATAGAGTTATATTCATGAAACATTCCGGAATAGTTGCTAACTCCAGTCATGAAGAATTGATGAGACTTGACGAGGAATACCACGACATGATCCGATCCGTGGAGAAAGAGGAAAGTAAAAAGAAGGACGACAACTCTGGTAAATCATGCCTGTCTACTTCAATCCAACTAAAATCACTTGAACAGCAATATCTGACTGGCGTCCTCATAATTTACTTATACGGCATGACCAAATCCACATATAGAACCACTTGTCTGAAAATAACGCTAATTTAATTAATTATCGTCTAGGAATTATTGCATTGCATTCAAGTTTTACTCAATCTTTGTGAAAATCACAGAGATATCCATTTATATGGATTTATCTCCAGAGCATTCTGCATAAGGGTACAATACAACGCATATATGGATCTGTTGAATTTGAAAGATGGAAGGTGGTAGCGGTCTTAGAATCGCTATTAATCAAATTCCGGGTAACTGACATAGCCTACTTTTTCTAACTCGTGATCACAAACTGCCTCAAACTCCTAAATTACACAAGACAGATGAAGCAAGTATTAAATGGTGAATAATAGTGTTAGGTCTATCTGGCCTGGGATCCGCGCCTCTTCCTTCCCCTCCCTAGATAATTTTTCTCTCGTACTCCGAAACTAAGAAAGATGAGATCGGATACACGGTTTTCTCTCGCGTCGACTCTAAGACAAGAGAACCTATACAACCAAACGCCGCCATTAGTTTCTCAAATCGTAGCGTCCAAAATCTCTGTTGCTACATTTCGTAACTTATGTTCAAATAACCCAGCGGTAAGGGCCGTTTGAACATCGTGTGTTTTACATTTTCACTGTGTAGATATGAACAGTCACAATCGAAGCGTGACTGAGATACATCATACTCTAGAAAACGACTTGGAAACGCATTTGCATAATTAATACTGGTTAGTGATGAGGATTTGATGTAAATAACATAATATCTTGATGTGATAATTGAAAAACTGTTGACCGCTTCTCTCTTGCAGGAAATCATCTTGTTTTGTTTTAAGTTTTTATTTCATGGGTATTTGGATTTGGTTATTGCCTCGGAAATTCTTTTGTGGACGACGGCTGAATATTGAATGTCAGATCTGACGTCTGTAGCTCTAACTTATCACAGTGGGTTCATTTTTGAGCCTATTCGCATATCCCTCAGCAGAGGGTAACGGTGAAATTCAAAATGGCGGCTAACCGGGGGTAGTAGAAAAGTGACGTGCTCGTCTATTTTCCTATCAAATTTTGCTTTTCTTCGCTAAAGGTATTTTATTTCGCATCACATGATTATTTTCAATTTTATAAAGTTTTAGAGAAGAAAAGTTGCACAGATAGAAAATAGAAAAGAATCAGTCGAAAAATACCTTCTGGGTATCAGTTCGGCCATCTGGAATATTGAAACATTTGCCAGATATAGTGAAATGATTGATAGTAGATCCTGCCATTCTGTTTTAGACGACAGCCCCGAAGAGTCGGTCGTGTCCGAAGAACCTAAACCCAAGGAGCCATCCACTGAAGACAAGGGTATAGTATACATATCGAGAAACCACGTACCCTTTGCATTCAGTTCAAAACTATCATCCTTATTGCAGTCCGTCATCTGCATGTATAGACCGCACTATATGGTGGCCTTAGGAAGCACCCGCCTCGCAAGCTGCAGATCCCAGGTTCGATCCCGAGCCAAGTTATACGAAAGACTTAAAAAAAATGGAGGATTGCTCAAGGAGTGATTTACTCGGTGTCCGGATAATGTGAAGGAGTCATCGCGATCCTACACTCTCAAAAATATTCAGGGAATAATCCTGAATAGATCAGGTTGCCCATCCACAACTCAATTTCAGGGATTTTACCTGAAATCCAGGGATAATTTCCTGAAATTCAGGTATATCAACCATGAATTCAAGCGAAATTACTTGAATTTTAGAGGATTTTACGTACCTGAATAGGGTCGGGAACTCACTAATCAGTATGATAAATTTGTCTGAATTTCAGGGAATATCCTCTCATTCAGGGATCTTTTTCCTGAAATTCAGGTAATCAGCCCTGAATTTCAGCCAAAATCCCTGAAATTGAGTTGTGGATGTAAAAAGTTCAGGACTTTTATACCTGAATATTTCTGAGAGTGTACTCGCTCTACCATGTATACATACTCGGAAGATCCTGGCAGAGCTTAATGCTGTCAGTATTGCATAGACATTTGGGCCTACCATGATATAGCAGTCTCCTAAATTCTATAAGAGTTTGCATCAACGACGACATTACATGATCTCTGGATGGGATCCTGTTATTGCAATGAAATCCTAAATACGCTGTGAGGAGGTTGGTATGTATACTGAACTATGGAAGGTTTCTCGTATCTACTTGGGGAATGACATCACGGATAAACATTTAGCATTAAAGCATTATGAATATTCATCCTGATGCTCCTTACCCGTTATTTTCTGGAAACTAAGTCTTTCTTGGCCAAGTTTGTCGCTTTTATTAACGTTTCCAATGCTGATGATTAGCTGTAGACGAGCTGTTTTCACAACTACCCTAGCCTCCCCCATATTACGGTAGACGCCATGTTGTGCAGGTCTACCCAAGTGCGCATGCGTAGTGATCAGAAAATACACAATATGGCGTCCACCGTAACATGGGGATGGGGGATCGCTGTGAAAACAGCTCGTGTACAGCTAATCATCAGCATTGGAAATGTTGATAAAAACAACAAGCGTGGCGGAGAAAGGGTTAGTTTCCAGAAAATACAAGGTAAGGAGCATCAGGATAAATATTTGTAGGGTACGGGTTTTTACCGAACGAAGATCAATGGACGGTGCGTGTGACTATTAACCGCGGGCATTAATAATAGGAAGAGTTGTGGCTAAAATAATGTAATCCCCTGGAATTTTCACGAAATTGTATGTCCGGGCGGCCATATTTACATTCAAGAGTTGCACTGATGATAAGCGTAATGATCAACGTACAATGATTGGATTCGTGAGTTGCACTAGTCATGCCTTGCATAGCTTGATCACTTATAATTAGTCGCGCTTCCAACTGGCATGACTGGGAGTGTCTGTCTGTGTGTCTTACTTAAAAAGTTAACGTTGTCGTCCAAGCTCCGAGTTTATTTGTTTGTTTATTCCATTTACAAACCTGGTATATCAGTAAAATAAGCATATATTTGTCCAGAAGTAACTTCCTGAAGAAAATGTATCCACTTAACCACCTCCTTCTATGAGGCGACGTTTGTGACAATATTGTCAACGACAAATATATAGAGGTAAAACCAAAATATAAAGTCGCCGTTTGTGACAATATTGTCAAACACAAATATATAGTTAAAACCAAAATATAAAGTGACTTTTGGCAAATATAGTTTAATTTAAAATGTACATGTATATATATATTTACAAAAATATTTTGTAAATATAGGGCCTATATATAAAGTTAATTTTTTTGAATATATATAAATATTTTTTGACAATAAAAATAAACGTCTTAATTTCTTAATGTTAACGTCTTAATATAAAGTACACGAACAAAATATATGGTGTACATGTAAACCGGGTATGCCCAAAGGAAGCTGCGCAATCGATGTGCACGCGGGTAATACTGGTTAATCAAAACTGCAACTGGGTTCTGAAGCGAAGCTATGACAGCGGTGAAAGCCACTCGCATGTCACAGATGTGTCGAATCAAACAATAAGATCACGTACCTGAACATATTTCAGTTCACTGCCATAGTGATTTAGTAAAGGCCTATTCCAATTTTCAACAATTACTGTTATCATTTACGATCGTACTTCAGAGTTATCACATCAATTAGATATAAATACATCTACTTATAAATCACCATAAGGTATCCTAGCCTGCAGCCAATATCACGGCCTGTCCATTTGATGTTCAATCTACGATTCCGCCGGCCAAGTCGCTGGTTGCTATTTGCCGCATAAAAACATCAACAGAAGTTGAAATAAAACATGCGCAGTAGTTCTACGTAAAAATAACGATGTATTAATTATGCGCAACACAAATATTAGACAATTTGAAATCATACTGAATATGAGCATATTTCATTGATCAGAATATGACCATTCATAGCTTAGTTATAGGATTTGGAATGATATTGTCGTTTTGTATCTTTTATCGTTTTTCGATAATTTCCGCATTTCCAAACAAGACAAAATTTGCAGGGAACTTGGTATAAGTACAGCGAATATGGAAACTAATGGCTCATGAGGAAGCGGTTGCACTATGCTTGTATCATCAAACACGTACCGTTCTCAAATTATGAAATAACCATGGCGCATACTGTGGGAACCACCAGTGTGGATTGTACTGTTGCGTTCACCGTTCCTCGTTTTCATTAACGAGATCATTTATTATAGCATGATACGCTTACTTGATCTCAAACTTTTTAGGTTTTAAGTTAGTATAACGTAATTAGAATAAAATGAACTGTTGATATTCGTAAGCGGTAGGTACTGGGTTCAATCCCTGGCTGGGTCATACCAAAGACTTGAAAAATGGAACCTGTTGCTTCCTCGCTTACGCTCCGTATTAAGAAAATAGAACAAGGGCTGGTTCGCTCGGTGTCAGTATAATGTGACTGAGTGGGGTGTCATGTCTGCCTACGGCATGATATTTCAGTGGGACAGCACTATAAAATGGCAGCATTAGATCTGCTCTGTTACAAGTAGGTACCCACGCCCCTTCCACTCGCCTCCCTTCCCTTCCCCGTCGTGATATAGCTGAAAAAATGTTGAAAGCGACGTTAAACCCTATTCACTCACTCACTCGTCAGCGTACATAATAGGGTTAATACCGATGCCCGTCAAGAACCCCATTGGACCAGAAGTGATCTTCAACACACAAGTATTGAAGATCAATTAGCGATTAGCACGCAGGGTTAAAACGGCTTCGACTGATTGCTTAGTTACTATAGTCTGTCCATTTTAATTAGTCGTCTACTTTGGAGCTTATCAAAAATCAGTAGTTAACTCTGCATAAATTTTCTTTTCTGCATCGTGTAGAACAAACTGAACTCTACAAAATGGCCACCAGTACTTCTTGACATCGATAATATATCACGCTTGAAATAACTTTGAAATTCTCTACATATAAAACTCCAGTACGGTTGTTTCATGTACCGGGTCTCAATTACATAGGGAGACGTCATAATATATCCGTGTTTACTAGCACAAAGGTCATGAATGCCATGTACGGTCATAGAGGTGTGTGCGGTTTATCATTCGGTAATTTCACTGGGCATGGGATATAAGCGACAATCAAACGGACCGCCTGGTATTACCTTATACGGGATCAATGACCATTGTGCCAGTGATCATGAATACATTATGACGTCTCACCAGGTAATTGAGACCGGGTACATGAAACAACCGTACTGGAGTTTTATATGGAGAGAATTACAAAGTTATTCCAAGCGTGATATATTGTCGATATCACGAAGTAATGGTAGTCATTTTGTAGAGTTCAGTTTGTTCTACACGATGCAAAAAAGAAAATTTATGCAGAGTTAACGACTGATTTTTGATAAGCTTTAAAGTAGACGACTAATTAAAATGGACAGACTTTAGTAACAGCTTCGAGGCAGCGCAAAAGTGAAAAAAGGTCAATCTAGTGTTCCTCATGAGCCATTAGTTTCCACATTCGCTGTACTTATTACCAAGTTCCCTGCAAATTTTTGTCTTGTTTGGAAATGCGGAAATTACCGAAAAACGATAAAATATACAAAACGACAATATAATTCCAAATCATATAACCAAGCTATGAATGGTCATATTCTGATCAATGAAATATGCTCATATTCAGTATGATTTCAAATTGCCTAATATTTGTGTTGCGCATAATTAATACATCGTTAGTTTCACGTAGAACTACTGCGCATGTTTTATTTCAACTTCTGTTGATGTTTTTATGCGGCAAATAGCAACCAGCGACTTAGCCGGCGGAATCGCAGATTGAATATCAAAGGGACAGGTTGTGATATTGGCTGCAGGCCAGGATACCTTATGATGATTTATAAGTAGATGTATTTATATCTAATTGATGTGATAACTCTGAAGTACGATTGTAAATGATAACAGTAATTGCTGAAAATTGGAATAGGCCTTTACTAAATCATTATGGCAGTCAACTGAAATATGTTCAGGTACATGATCTTACTGTTTGATTCGCCACATCTCTGACATGCGAGTGGCTTTCATCGCAGTCATATTTTCGCTTCAGAACCCAGTTGCAGTTTTGATTAACCAGTATTACTCGCGCGCACATCGATTGCGCAGCTTCCTTTGCGCATATCCGGTTTACATGTACACTTTATATGAGTTTGTTCGTGTACTTTATATTTACGTCAAATTTAAGACGTTTATTTCTATTTTCAAAAAATATTTATATATATTCAAAAAAATTAACTTTATATATATAGGCCCTATTTATATCGTTTTATATATATTTACAAAATATTTTTGTGAATATATATATACATTTTAAACTAAACTATATTTGCCAAAAGTCACTTTATATTTTGGTTTTAACTATATATTTGTGTTTGACAATATTGTCACAAACGGCGACTTTATATTTTGGTTTTATCTCTATATATTTGTGTCTGACAATATTGTCACAAATGGCGACTTTATATTTTGGTTTTACCTCTATATATTTGTCGTTGACAATATTGTCACGAACGGCGCCTCATACCTCATAGTTTCAGGTAGAATAATATGAGGCATGTAAAATGGCTTGTATTGCGCAAATCCGTAACGGAAAGTCAGATCAACCGATGACCATGGACCCATACGAACTTTATGAATACATGTAGCTTAGCTATGCATAGATCATGGTGAAATGTAACTACAAGCTTTGCTGTATTGTACTTGATGCATTCACTCATATTCATGAATCGCAGGTCCAATACAATATTTACCCAGAAGGCGAGCTTTTCACTAGTCTGTTTTATTTGATCAGTAGTTACAGGCGATGGACAGCTGATGAAGAAGGAAGAAGTGGCATCCGGTGGTATTGGATTGGAGACAGTGAAGGCATATGTCAAGGCAGCAGGAGGTTGTTCAGTTACCGTGATCGCTGGCCTAGCCATGATCCTGTTCGTCTGCAGCCAGGCCTTTCCAGTTTGGTGGCTCACTCTCTGGATGAAGGTAAGAGGCTATACTGAAGAGTTTTCTGAAAGAGCTCGATTGAAGAGATTTAACCCTATCTGCATGGTCTGAATTTTTTTGAACTGTTTAGGCCTGGGGAGGGGGGGGGGGGGGCATTTCGCCTTCATTATTTTTCTTGCACTTTGAGCTAGGGGGCTGAAACTTACCACACTATACGCTTGGGTCAAGCTCTACCAGAAAATGTGAAAAATCCACAAAACTGAATGATATAACAGTAAATATTTATCTGGTGTGAAATAAAGTAATTTTTGCTCACTTTTCCCCGCGGAAAAGCAGAAATTTTGAAGAAAAATGATGAAAACATCACTTTTCTGGTACCTCACCTGGCCGCCATCTTGAATATTCCGATATCCTCTTCTCGTCGGGGGGTATGCAATTAGGCTCGAAATGACCCCAATATGATAAGCTACAAAGTCACAGAGTTTCAGCTCTCAATTTTGTGTCGTTCCGGAGATAGTAGAGAAAGGCCTGGTATGGTAAAAAAATTGATTTAAATTTGGATGAGGGATTCTAAACTTCTTGAAATGAATTTCTTTTTTCTCTTTCCAGACCACAAACGGTGAAGGTAAAGAGAGGATTCCAGTAAATGGAGAGAAGTTTGATCTTTACATGTCTGTGTATGCCTGCAGTGGGTTGACAGTTGTTTTCTTTGGTGTGGTTTCAGCCACTATCATGGCCAGGGTACGTGTTCTTTCACCATGATGTTCACACATCTCGTCACCATGATGTTCACACATCTCGTTGAAAGCAGCATAATATATTTATTATCCACTTTGCGTATTATGTATCGGGACCGTGCCACATGTCATATATGTTTTTAGCGACTGATTTTAGTTTAAAATTCGTAGTTCAGTCGTGCAGAAAAGTAGCAAGAAATATTGAAAATTGAATAATGTTAACAATATATAATATGCCACTTGCCCTCGCTGGTCATGCTGGTGTGGCCAACTGCAGACATGAACACAGGGCATCACACGGATTGAAACTGTCCACAGTGACTTGGGTGGCAGGGGGTCTCTTCGTTGATGTTGTTGTTGTTGTTGTGATTATATATATATATATTTTTTTGCAAGAATATAATTATTTCCCACTTTTTCATACACCACAATGACAGTAGATGTCATAAACATGCTTTCTATACGCCCTACATCGATCTACATACCCCTCCTCTACTAGATCTCCGTCTCTAATGACAGTCATTGGAGACGGAGATCTAGTAGAGGAGGGGTATGTAGATCGATGTAGGGCGTATAGAAAGCATTTTTATGACATCTACTGTCATTGTGGTGTATGAAAATGTGGGAAATAATTATATTCTTGCAAAAATATATATATATATATATATAATCACAACAACAACATCGACGAAGACACCCCCTGCCACTCAAGTCACTGTGAAACTGTCCTACTTGACAATTCCTCGCACAAAACACTTCTCTGTCAAGGTGTGGAGAATGATCCAACTCCAATTCCCAACGGATTGCCGTGCGTAACACACCACATACTCGCTAAAACAAGGAGTATCTCTATCCTAGATACCCTGGTACACATTGGAGTCAATCGTGTTTATGGAAATTGCAACTGTGTATGGATTCAGTCAATCAACAAAGCTACATCCTGTTTATACTGACCAATCAGATCACTTCTTTCACATGACCATGACGTTATCATGACAACAGATGTGTACACTGAAAGTGGGCAAAATGCGGTCTGCTATGCAATATGATCAAGGCTTCGTCTTTGGCTCAAAAAGAAACCTTAAGGGTGCAAAGATGAATTATTTAGCATAAATATTTAGCATATAATACTTCATCGGATTAAATTGATCTTTTTCGCACCAGATCACATACAGAGCTTCTGACAGGATCCACGAGCGACTTCTTAGGCGAGTGATGAGGGGGAAAATGACATTTTTTGATGTGACACCCATTGGGCAAATTCAGAACCAGTTCTCCAGCGATATGGACCAAGGTTTTTTTCTATTATTATTCTCGTCAATAATTGAAATCTATAATCAAAAGATATTTTATTGAAGAGCTATTGATACACAAATCCATATTTGGTATCAGAATAAGAAGTTTGGGCAAGGGTAATATTTATTTCCACAATTATTGTTTCATGTAATGGAATCGGGTGTTCCCGAACATATGTCGATATGTAGATCGCTTCGGAAATTGACTTCGATTGACCATATACACCAAGCCTGGATTCGATTAACAGTTCTTAACCCTATCTGGTCTCGGCGATTTGGGGCCTGTCCTGTCTTGATCGCTTCGGAAATTGACTTCGATTGACCATATACACCAAGCCTGGATTCGATTAACAGTTCTTAACCCTATCTGGCCTCGGCAATTTGGGGCCTGTCCTGTCTTGGATGGAGGGTGGTAAATGCCCATCCCCCATAAATGTTGTTCTCACCTCTTGATCTAGGGGTTTCAAACTTTTTACACTATGTATCCTTGGGCCATGCTCTACCAGAAAATGTGAAAATGGTCCCTGTGATGACGTCATTCGGATAAATGGCATTTTTTGGTCGATTTTTACGTTCAGATTTTTAGAATTTTTTATTTATCTGTTTTCTTCGCAAAATGTTCTATGATATATTGGTAAATAATAATCTGATGTTAAATAAAATAGATTCTGTCATCCTCTCTGCAGCTGGTACCCTACAAGGTCGCCATTTTGAATTTATTCATGATCCTCTGTTCGTGGGTTATGCAAATAGGCCCCAGTATGATATTCTATAA
The DNA here is from genome assembly GCA_036873755.1 of Hanleya hanleyi. NCBI lineage: Eukaryota > Metazoa > Mollusca > Polyplacophora > Lepidopleurida > Hanleyidae > Hanleya > Hanleya hanleyi. Next base: position 2,338 of record JAVTVY010014625.1, on the reverse strand, counting down.
CGTCACGAAGCATCAGCTCTCAATTTTGTGTCGTTTCGAAGATAGTGCATACAGTTTGGTAGGGGGGAAGCCAGGCTTGGTAGGGTAGGGTATCAAGACTGACCCAGGTCCTGTTTCCTAACCCAATACCATGTCCAAAGATAACTTTTAATGGCTCGAATGCAGTACTATGACGTCGGGGAAGAGAACAAGCATACAAATCAGCAATCTTAATAAATTAATATCCTATCTATGCTCCCCAATCGTATGTATGTCGCTATGTAGGAACTTACTGATTTCAATTGAATTTGGTGTTCAGAGCGCCCAGCTCATGAATATTTAATAGTCTTATGATATCACTTTAACTACTTTACTTACAGTCGGGGAGGGGGGATAGGGTCATGGTCTTTGCTTTAACCCAAGGTTTACGCCAAGGACCAATTCATAATTCTACCCCGCATTATGGTGCCAACCTGGCGGGAGGGCGGCAACATCAGAAGATTCCCCGACAGCTTGGAGTGTGATTCGGCTGAGCCAACCAGAAAGCACTTACCATTATGTTCCCTTCAAAGCATTATGAAGAGCTCTCGCGACTGGTTAACACTCGCGGTACTGCAAATCGGTTATATCCTGCAAGCGACATATCCAAATGGGGGAGTAGATAGGATTTAATTTTAATTGGATTGACGAATCGGGACTGTGTCATTCCAAGCGCCTTACATTATCTTTCTTTTCTATTTCAGTTGACAACTTCCTGACCTATAACATGGAGGTGACAACGTATTACCTTCTTTTTGCCCTGGTGATCGTCGGATCTGTGGCGTATTCAACGCCAATCATCTTGGTCGTGGTGATTCCCGTATTGACCTTGTTTTGGTACATATGGTCTCGCTCTAAGGCCGCCATACGAGATTTCAAGAGACTGGAAAACGTGGCCAGATCACCTCTGTACAGTATGATGACCTCCACCGTCCACGGTCTGACCGCCATCACGGCCTATGGGAAGACCGATCAGTTCGCTCAGAGGTTAGTATTTGATGCTTAGCTGGCTCCATGGATCAATGTGGCCAATAGAACCATTTTTGTCGCATGATTCCCGAATGGCTGAAGGGGGTCCGTCTGTTCGTGCATCGGAGCGTCTCTACGACTGAGAACTTCTTTTTATGTCTTTTTATTGTGCAACATTGTAACAATCTAAATTGTTTGCGGGCAACATTGTTTGCAACATTGTAATGATGGTAAAAAAACATTGTTGAGAAATCGTTACAATGTTGCACACTTTCCTTTCTTATAAGAGAAATTGCATATTGAATAGGGAATTCTACTATGAATAATCACCTTTTCAATATGCAAAAGAAAAAAAGAAAGAAACCACGGACAAAAGAAAAACACACACAAGGTTTCATTCGTTCGAGGGGTGTTGGCCCGTCCGACTTCGTTTCCGGACAATAACTTAAAAAACACTGATCAGATTCTTTTCAAATTTGCTATGTTGTCCCTCACCCCAAGATCTCACTTGAGATTTTAATGCTGGCCCACCTGTAGGTTACACGTGCCACAGCAAATTTTCTTTTCGGGACAAATTCGGTAATTGTGGGCACCTTGCCACTCGATCTCACTTGGGGTTGCTCTTCATGCCGGGTACTGAACGTTACGGTTCCAAGCCAAATCAGTAGTTTCAACGTCGGGGGACTTCAACCGGTCGGGTTTTCATCTCAGTAGATAACTTTTCATATGGTCTGGAAATCACTGATAAAAAGTTGGATAACATCTGTCTAATATAGGCTAATATGCGAATTATTGTAAATCAGCTCATATGATAAACATTTCTCACCAGGTGTTCTGATTCAAAATGTTGTCTGATGTGGGAGTGTTTTATTATGTACAGATAGGTATATAATAATATATTATATAAATACTTACAATATATTATAACACATATTCTATAAATAATTGGAAAAAAATAGGTATCATTTCTCATGGTTCTTGAAAAAAAACAAAAAAAAAACGCCAACCACAACAGAGTTATATTCATATTTGCGAAAATGTATTTTTTTAACATTCACCATTCCCTTAAACCATACGTGAATCTTGGTGCATTTAACTGATATTTATTAAGCTATACATACTTCTATTGAAACAAGTACACCTAACAATGTGTATCATAATGGCCAGTTAAACACAGAAGCAGAAAGGATGAACAGCCTATAGCAAAACACATATCGATTCACTTGATAAGCAAACGGTTTGAAGGAAGACACACTCCTCCTTCACACAACCAAATAAATATTAAAAAGACAAAATAGTTCAACAAAATTGCCCAGCCCTAGGCCTATATATTTTTGCTATCACTAAGGCT